>CAUYRT010069902.1:0-71690 GCA_963574885.1 Lepilemur ruficaudatus
TATTGATGCCTTCATTTAAAAAGTAGTAGAGGCCGGGCGCAGTGGCTCATGCCTGTAATCCTAACACTCTGGGAGGCTGAGGCAGGAGGATCGCTCGAGGTCAGGAGTTTGAGACCAGCCTGAGCAAGAGTGAGACACTATCTCTACTAAAAGTAGAAAGAAATTAGCTGGACAACTAAAAATATATAGAAAAAAATTAGCCAGGCATGGTGGCACATGCCTGTAGTCCCGGCTACTCAGGAGGCTGAGGCAGGAGGATCGCCTGAGTCCAGGAGTTTGAGGTTGCTGTGAGCTAGGCTGATGTCATGGCACTCTAGCCCAGGCAACAGAGTGAGACTCTGTATCCAAAATAAATAAATAAATAAATAAAATAAAAAGTAGCAGAAAAATCCACCAGGAGAAAGGAAATCAGTAGTTCATGAAAGCTTTGCAAAATATAAACATATAAATAATTATTAGGCCCACAAACTCAATTAACTTCTCCTTTCCCAGATCCATCTTCTACTTTGTAGTACTACTCACAGGAAAAATTTTTGGCAATAAGAGCATTTATTCACAGTATACGCACTAAGAATTTTTTCATAGAACTCAGATTTTTATGAAAAATGAACAGAAGTAACAACAGTAAAAACCCAAAGAGAAACTGAGAAAAATAAAAGAGTTATTGAATTCCTTTAATTCCTATGTGCAATGGTCTGAATGTTTGTGTCCTCTTCAAACTCACATGGTGAAATCCTAACCTCCGATGCAATGATAGTAGGATGTGTGGCATTTGGGAAGTGATTAGGTCATGAAGGTGGAGCCCTCATGAATAGGATTAGTAGCCTTCTAAAAGGAACTCCAGAGAGCTCTCTAGTCCTCGCTCTGCCATGTGAGGATACAAGGAGAAATTGGCAGTCTGCAACCTGGAAACGGGGCCCTACTGGAACTGACCATGGTGGCACCCTGATCTCAGACTTCCAGACTTCATAACTGTGAGAAATGAAATGTTGCTGTTTATAAGCCACCCGGTGGCTTTGTTATAGCACTTTGTTATAGCAATCTAACTGACTAAGGTACTATGGCTAAAGTAAATGTGATTTTTAAAGTGAATATCAGGCATGCTGATATCTTCTGAACCCTTGTGTTCATGGCCTGTTGGCTGGAGCAGGAGGGTGGATAGAGGCCTGTCCTTCCTACCTCCCCCGTTACTGTTCTGTGGCACTTTGTACACAGAGCTGTATTAGCATATATCACTTGTATGTACACACTCATCTCTCCTAGAATGCGGGAATGTGTGGAGGCCTGAGGCTGAATCTTATGTAACTTCCCACAAGGTCGCCTTTCTCTCCAGTTACTTTACTCATTATTGCTAAGGAACTTTTTACATATCTCTATATTCCCTGTCATTTTGGGGGGGTGAGGGGAAGAAGACATAAGGTTGAACAAGGGAAGGGAGAAGGAGGGAGCTGAGGATGGTTGTTCTAAATTGGTTTCCATTTCTGTTGTCAGAGAAGTGAGTACCAAGGAACTGGCCATTTAGGAGAGTTGTGGAGATCTGGCTGACAGAGGTTCCTTGGAGCCCAGGTGGAAAGTGAAGTGCAGTGTTGAGGAGGAATGCTCTTGTGCTCTGCAGACTAGGGGTCTGGGGAGCTCCTGCAGGCAGCTCCCTTGGCAGGCACATTGGAGTTCTCAGGGCCAGCAGTGCCAGAAGTGAGGCTTCTTAGGCCTGATGATGTACTTCTCAGTATATTACACTGCAGCTACAAGTAACTTCTTTTTGAAGTTCCTGTGAAGTCCTTGGCCATTGCAGGCTCTTACTTCTCCATGAGGAAAGGCAGAGAAGAATAGCTGCTGACACAGAACCCCGGACGCAATTATAAGCCATGGACTATTTCTGTCTTTGCTGTTAGAAGTGGCATTCTGGCAGGGACTGTCTTGGGGGCTACATTGTCCTGATTACAGGAAGAACAGAGAGACTCTGCAGTGGGGGTCAGTATGGGTGCATATGGGTGCTATATGGGTGCTATGGCCCATATTAGTCAGACCTATTCCATTTTGGAGTAAATGGGGAAGAAACAAAAAATCACACATAGTAATCTCCATGGAGAGTAACAATGAACCCTTTGGTGGCGCATGGGAAAAGAGATCCTTACCCCCTCCCTCCTCCTTTTCTCTCCTCCGTCCTCTCCTCCCCTCCTCTCTTCCTCTCTTCTCTTTTCTTCTTACTTTCTCTCATGTTTTGGTTGTTCTGAAGCCAACGAGAAGGGCAATAGAAAACAGTGGGTTATAATCCTTGTCAGCTTTGATTGAAACTATTTATATTAGTCAGTATCCAACCGGGAACACAGAAACCACCCAAAGTATTTAAAATAGTGGAGGCTTAATAGAAAGACTTGGTAATATACATGGTGGAAGATCTGAGTAACCAAACAGGAGACAGAGAGGCAACCTAGAGATTAGCAACAAAGGAAGCCATACCAAGAAAGACAAAGGGAGGGGCGTTTTTATGTGATCCCAGGAGTTGGGGGTCATCCAGGGGAATTTGGAACTGCAGTTGGCCTTGCCTGCCATGAAGCCATGCTGGAGACACAGCCTGAGGCAGAAAGAGAGGTAGAAATACCCAGATTTTCTTTTCCTCCTGGTCTCCAAACTTCCCACAAATTGCCTCTAAAGCCAGAAGTCTGCTGGGAACTTGGGAAATGTAGCCTGCAGGGGTCAGTACCTCCTTGTACAGAGCAGACTAGGGGGAGGGAGAGGAATAGATTTGAGAGCCAACACCCCAGGGAGCAGCCCAGTGCTCCTCACAGTAGCCTTCTGGGTAACATGATGGTGGAAAGGAGTGTGTGTGGGGGGGGATAGTGTTTGGGGGTTAGGGGTGTGAAATTGAGAGAAATTCTCAATTTTGCTGCTAAAAGAGTTAAAATTTATGCTGGTTTAATATTCAACTTTCAGACCAAGGGATCATATTCAATGTAAATTCATTTCACAGACTTTAATAAACATTAGAATCTGCCACAAGTTCAAATAAGCTTATCTAAGATTGTATTCCAAATGTGTAGTAGCAGATAGAATTTTATGCTAAAATGTAGAAAACAGCCAAACACTTGAATCAAGTGGTGCTCAGTCTTTACACTGAAACAGTAATACTCATTTCCATTATGAATAATTAAATTTAGAGGAAGCAGATGTGTTTATTTACATTTATTTATGATGTTGTCACCAGGGATGGGCAAATTTTTTTGGATAAAATACAAATTGGATTAAAGGTTTACCATAAAAATCAACTATTTAAAGATTTAAAATGTATAATTAACCTTTTTTTTCTTTTTCATTTTTATGTTTCTCTTTCTTTTTCTGTTTTCAGCCAAAAGAGACAGCACTGAAATGTCATTAAAAAAAATGTTGATTTTGCAGTATTTCTCTGCCCTTGGGAACAGGAAATACCTAGAATTCTGCTAGTAAGATGGTTCTTATGAAATTTCTCATGTAATTTTTATAATGAAGGGGATTAAATATGTTTGAATGAGTAGCCAACATTGGGAACTTTGTCACCCTGATGCTTCAGACCCATTGACATTTTCCCCAAATGTTCCCTCTTCCATAGGTTAGGGAATTACATTTAAGATCAAGTAATCAGTATAATTGAGTCTGTGCTGGTTTTGGATTTCATACTCCTTATGAATGTGAAATAGATTAAATAGAGGACACTTGAGAAGTAATGAATTCCAACAATAATATCAATTGTTGTAACAAAAAGGCCAAGCAAGTGACTTTTCAACAGTATTAAAGTGGTATCAGCATTTTCTTCTCCTCAGGAGGAGAGAAGTTGGGGCTAGGTAGTAAGTAACAGTTAGCTATCTAAATGCCTCTCAGCTACCTAAGCAGCATTTTGGCTTGCATAGTAATCTCCCGGTCATCTGAGCTATGGAACCAATTTAGCAATAAATTCATAAAATGACATCATAAAAAGGCCACAATTGAAAAAATGTATGCTGTTCTCACATCATTTTTGTATCATGGAACAGAATAACCCTCTTCTTGGTTTTTAGTTACCTGAAATCCATTCTTTATATTTATGATTACTGTAGTTATAGATGATTTGATTGTTTTAGTCAACATTTGAGAGAAAACAAGCAGACTATTATTCCCTGAGTACCCACTATGTTCTAGTTGCTGTGTGAAGTACTTGGCAATGCTCAGGAGGAAATACAGGCATTTTTAAATTGGCAAGTGGATAGTGGTCTCTGTCACAGACACAGGCTACACTCATCAGTACTGAATGTGAATGATGGAGAATGGAGTCGTGGGCTAGTGAAGTTAGCATGAGCTTCGGAGTCAAGTGGGACCTTGCCTGTTTATTCTCAAGTCCATTCCCCGCCCTTCCCCTGCTCCCCTCTTTGTATTGCAGAGAACTTGTCCTTGTGAATAGTTTCCAAGACTTCCTGGCCAATCAGGAGATAGGAGGAGTGTGGGAGAAAGAGATAATCCAGGGGGCTTCCCCTCCAACTCTCTTGCTTCAGGGATAACTTTAATAGTGACTGTGTCTCTTGTGAAGCTCCAGATCCTTCCAGACAGCTTGTTCTTCCATGGCTTCAACTCCCACTGTCTGAGCCTGCTTGGTTCCAGCTTCTACTGTGTCTAGCTCATGAGCTCTGGTGACATCACCTCTCCCCTTTGTCCCTCCAGCTCTGGGGATGATGGGAGCCTCCTTCAGGTGGAAATTCCTGGTTATCTTCCCTTCCAATGTTTGCTCTTTGAGCTCTTTTAATGCCTTTGTGACTAATGCCCATGGTAAACTCCCTCTGTTGAATTACCAGTTGTAGACATTGTGTTCCTGGCTGTACCATGAATGATACAGAGTTGGATGGATCCAAGTTAAGGTCTGTGTTTGCCCCGTCATGAGCAAGGCATTCAGGCAAATCATTTACACTGTCCAAGACTGTTTTCTCATCCATATAGTAGGTTTAATAGTGACTTCCAAAAATTATAATGGAGCTTAAGTGAGAGATTTCTATCATGGTACCTGGCATATTGCAAGCATCCAATAAATCTTAGCTCTTTAATCTATGATTAAAAAACCAGGGCACTGCTGTCTAAACTCTCTAATATGGGGAATTCTAGGGAAACAAGAAAAACATAATGATTATATGAGTAAAACATCCATTTAGGAGGGTGTGTGGGTTGTTGGAAAGGTCATGGAATACAAATTGGAGTTGTTTGGACATGCTGTCTATGGAGAAGAGCAGATTGTCTGGGAGAAAAAGATGAGACAAGGGTGTATTCCAGGGAAAGGGTCAACTGAGAGACAAAAGTAAATGTTGGCTAAATGACCTTAAGGCGTGCCCATAGAACAAGAAGAGTGGGCAGCAAGAACTTACAAAAGCTGGGGGCACATGAGGATAGCATCCGGCTGTGGGAGCCATCAGCAGATTAATGCAAATCTAAAGTGTCCGGGGAGAATACTCCCTTGTGTAAAAGAAGGCAATGTTGCTTATCCCTTGTTACTATACAGTTTTGCTAATCTAATCTCTTTCCAACATGACATCAGAACTTTCCTATGACATATTTGGTGCTTGCAAATGGGCAGCTGTTTAAGCAGAAAAAGCTTGTAAGCATAACCTAGTTTATAGAACCATATCCAAGGAACATCATTGATAGTTGTCCAAATGTTAATTGATTTGAATACATTTTTAACCTCTTTTCTTTTAGTGGAAATATCGTGTGGAGAAGTATAGTTTATTAATGTGATAGACGTAAAATTTATGATATAATGTTCCATTTGTCTAAGGTTGCAATGGAAAAATGTTTTGGTTAGCTTTGATAAATATAATGACATATTTATCATGTAATGTGACATGTGCTTGGAAGGTAGTAGGTGCTCTATTAATATTAGTGCTTGTTCAACTAAATGTGTATTAAGTAAAAATATTGGCAACACAAAGTGACACATTTCCCAAAATTTTAACAAGACAACCACACAGAAACAACACATGCAATTATGAGATAATGAATTTGAAACTACAAAATGCGATACAAATGTAAGATGTTGTTATTGTAAAAGTAGTTTGAGTTAACATAGCAAGAGTTGTTGGCATTAAATCATAAATCATAATTTTAATCTTGTAAAGAAGCGAGTGTCAGGTATTTGTATCTTTGATTTATATCTCAGCAAATCATGGTTCAGTGTAGTGGGCCTGGAAAATACAAATCCACAGCAGACTTGAGTTCTGGTTTTAATGATGCTACATTTGGGTGGAATGCAAACATCTCAGTTTAAGATATTATAACAGACCATAATATCTACACAATAAGATATGCAGGTTGAGTCTTTCTCTCCAAAGGGCTTGCTCTTTTCTTGGTCATAAAGAACAAGAGAATCACCCTGGCCCTCCCTGAAGCTGGCCTACATTGTCTTCATCCTAGGGCTAAATCTGGTACCAGTGAGACTCTACATGCAGTTGCGTTCTGTCTAGTCATTGGTAAGGGCTGCCCCATTCTTTGTACGTAGAGACAGATATACTTACCTCTGTTAGTTATCAAGAGAGACACCTGTTGCCTTTGCTATTTGGGGAGACTGGAGAAACCTTCTCGCTCATAAGGTTAGACTCTTCAAGAATATAGGGAATACTTGGGAATATAGATTTGGGATAAAGCCATGGAAACTTCAAGTCAGAAGAAAAATTCCAGTGGTTCAGTCTTATTTACATAGAGGTTGAAGTTAATAACATTTAGTTAACCACCACTTCGTGAAATTTTCCTTTGTATGAATATACAATTTTTCATGGGATTCTTTTGTTCATTCTCCCTACCTTACCTTTTTTAATATTCCAAAAAACTTTTCCTGAGAAAGGGGATAGTTTAGTATGCTGCCTAGACACAGCTGTTGTTTCATGTTAGGGAAAACAACACAGAAATTCCTAGCTGGAAACAGAATGGAGCTCCTTCCAAATATGCCAATATGCTGGGATTTTTATTTTCAGTAAGATTACTCTGAAAAATAAATACAGTTTCAAATAGCCACTCTGAGAATTTAAATTGCTAAGAGACATTTTGGCACCATCTATAGAAAATTAATTTGTAGTTTATTCAAATTACATGAGGAGAAAATAGCTCAGTAAATGAGTGGAAACCAATTTCTTAATGTTTCTCATTTGCCTAATTGCTTTCCCAAGGAATAAATACAAAACACTCAAATATAAAGTTCATAGAAAATACAAAACATTCTTCTGGCCACAGGGCTTCCTCCTATGCTTTCATAGCTTTATGTTTTATTTTTGAACCCATCCATATATTCCTCCCTCATTATCAACATCAACAAAACACAGTAGTCACCTGTTCCCAATTGTTTTCTCCTTTTCCTACTCTTTCTTCTTATATCCCCCTTTTACTCCTCCTTCCTTTCTTTCTTCTTTTTCTACTCTCCTCCTCTGCCTTCCTTTTTCAACAAAAGAACCTTTATTAAGCATTTTCTGGGCATTGGATATTGTGGGTTCAAAGGTGGGCTGTAAACATTTCATTGAAAGAATAAAGTGGGTTTTTTAGAAATTAGAGTTCATTGTGGAGAGTTTTGGGGTAGGATGGATAGTGTAGGAATGATTAAGAAACAGTGAATACATCAATCTGGCTAGAGTGAAGACAAGTAGTGGAAATAATAAGAGGAAGGTAAGTGCTGGCCAGATTTTGAAAGCCCATGAATGCTGAGTTTGGATTTCATTTTGTAGGCAATGGAGAACTGTCAATGGTTTCTAAAAGCCAACATATGCTAAAAAGTGATTTGGGAAGATAACCATATTAATTAAAGTGTAGGTTCAGCTGGTCCAACAGAAATCAACAATGAATTCCTTAAATAAGATTAAAGTTTATTTTGCAGTTTATTAACAGTCTAGACTTAAGCAGTCTAGACTGGTATTTAGGTTATTAAGTATGAAATGTCCGATTTCCTTAAGAATTAAGGTTGACAGTTGATATCTCTGACATTTCACGTTGACACTTCTTGCTTTATTTTTATTGTGAAAGTACATCTTCATTCTTTCAAATGCACAATTTGGCTTGTGATAATCTATCAATTTTTTTAGAGCAATTTTTGTGGAACTTTGGATAAGTCAAAAATTTGTGTTATTTCTGAATATGAGTTACATCGTGGAACCAATGCTGCACAGACAGCTTGAAATATCAACAAAGTGTTTGGGAAGGATGTGGCTAATATATGCACAATATGTCAATGGTTTGAGAAGTTCTGTTCTATTGATTTTTATATTGAAAATGAGCCAAGTGGGTGACCTGAGACCAAGGTGGCTAATGATGAGCTGAGAGCTGTAGTGGAAGAAAATCCATCTCAACCTAGTGTGAATTAGCAGCAAGGTTTGAGGTTATTATTCCAACAATATTGGACCATTTGAAAGAAATCAGCAAAATAAAGAAGCTGAATCGATGGGTACAGCATGAATTAAAGGAGCGTCAGCAGACAAATTGTCTTGAAGCTTGCCTTTCTTTACTGTCATGACATAAAGGTGAACCATTTCTATACCATATTGTTATGTGTGATGAAAAATGGTTTATTTTTGACAATCACAAGTGTTCAGCACAATGGTTGGATTAAGATGAAGTGCCAAGACACAATCCAAAACCGAATATTCATCAAAAAACTAATGGTGTCTGTTTGGTGGTCCAGAGCTGGTATTATCCACTACAGCTTCATGAAACCTGGTCAGTCAGTTACAGTGGATGTCTACTGCAACCAGTTGGAGGAAATGATGAGGATGCTTGTTATTAAGCAACCGAAATTGGTCAATAGAGATAGTCTAATCCTCTTGCAAGACAATGCTCGACCACATGTTGCACAAACAACACTGCTCAAGCTACAGAAACTGGATTTGGAAACTCTCTGTCATCCACCATATTCACCAGTCCTTGCACCAACTGACTACCACTTCTTGCAGGCTTTGGACCACTTCTTGGAAGGAAAAATATTCAATTCTCAACAAACTGTGGAAAATGCCTTTCATATTTCACTGCCACTTGCTCTCCAGACTTCTTTGCAGCTGGCATAAACAAGCTATATTAAGATGGCAAAACTGTGTGGATAGTTTAGGTGCACACTTTGATTAATTGTACTGCTTTTTGTTTGAGATATAATAAACCACACTTTTGATTTAAATTCTGACATTTTATATTTAATGACCTAATAGCTTGACTCTGCCGAGTCAGGACTCTGAGATCTTTCTATCTTATTGCTTCACCATTCCTAGGACTTGTTCTTGTCCCATGGTTCATGACAACTTGCCTCCACTTGCACATGACTGCTACAGAAAAGCAGGATGGAGAGGGCAGGTGTCGAGCTAAAAGACAGGGCTTCTATAAGAAAGAACACTGGGTAACAAGTGTCAAACATATTAATAATTAACCTGGCAGGCAGCAGTGTGCAGAATACACTAGAATAGGGCATCTGGCTTTGTGTCTTTAAATCTCATAACTCTCCTGGAAATCACTTTCATACACAGGGTTCTGAACCACATGTTGTTCCCTGGCATCTTGGGGAAAATCAGACTATTTCACAGAGAGGTTCTGGTTACAAGGAGATGCAAATTGGTGCAGTGGAAGAAGCAGTGGACTGTTGAGTGAGTTGTGTCTTGACTTCTTAGTTCTAACTTGGCTGACCTTGGGCAGGTTAACTAAACTTGTTAAATCTCAATTTATTATTTATATATGAGGTTATAAATACTTTATCTTCTTGTTACAGTATTTGTCATAATAATTAAAAAAGAGAAAGTTACTATCATTAATTTGCCATTAATATAAGATATAGATGTAGATATATATCTATGTATAGGTACGTGTGTATGTTAGATAGATAAAAGAGAATAACAGAATAGTATTAATATAATCAGGAACAAGCATGAAAAAGACTATGATTATGACTGTGATATTTATTAATTTCTTTATCCCTAGTGCCTGGCATATGGCAGGCCCAACACATCTTGGTTGAGATCATTTGTTTCTAACAGCAAGTTTTATCTTAAAGTATCACACCCAGATATTTTTAGGGAAATTATTTCTGTGTTTAGTAGTTTGTCAAGCCTTTCTCCATCTCATTTTTCTTTCTTAACTCTCTATAGTAGGCTACATGATAGAGAATGAAAGTGTGTTTTGATATAAAACTTCTATTTTTCATATTATCAGGAAGAAATCTAAAAATTTATCTATTTGAAAAATACTTAACAGTTGTATTTTTCATTCTCTCTTGAATCATTTCTTCCTTCTGCCTTCCTGTCATTAAGAATAAGCCATGGAAGTTTTGCCTTAAAAATTAGTCTCAAAGATGACCTTTTGAGCCCACAATGATAGAATGGTTTTGACATCTGGGTTTCTTTCTTGTTTTTTAATTTTGAGACAGAAAAAGATTTATTAAATGTCTAACTCTTCCCCTCTCTGTATATTAAAAATTAAGCCTGGCAGACTTCTTTCATAGAGTTTTATTAGAAGTCATTGTATAGAAATACTGGAGTCTGTTTTAAGGAAATTTCTCATCAGGGTACTTAGATTTTTGTTTTTGTTTGTTTTGTTTTCCCATAAAGAGAGAAAGGTAGGAGGAAGAGGTATATGTACTTGGAGGCTGTTGTCCTAGTTTTCCTTTCTTGGCCAAAACCCCAAGAAGTGGCAGTGAGAGGCAGAAACACCCAGATAATTTTGAGAAATTCCCAGTGAAGGGGAGCATACTCCTCACTTTTCAAACAGGAAATATTGAAGCCAGCCCCTTACAGAATTTGTTTTTTTCTGCCTGTGTTGGAGCAATATGTTGTCAACCTGGTGAGTACCACACCATAGCTCTACGTTAAGGCAGACAGGCTAGAGCTAACGTACTAGTAACCTATAGGGTGAGTGCTGCCTTTAGGGGTTCTAAATATTTCTGTATACCTTGGGAAGTAGACATCTAAGCACTAAATCAGGACAAGGAAGCAGCAGAAGTTGTTAAACTTGTCCATGCCAGAGACCAATGTCATTTCAACAGGCACCAAGGAAGGATTCCTGAGGGCAAGGCCAGATCAACTGCTCTGTGGTAGAGAGGGACGGAAACAGCAATGGAGGATATGCGAGTCTCCCACTCCCTACATGTCACTTTTGGAAGGTGGAGCAGGAGGGAAAAACTCCTAAATAAGCAAGAAACTTGTAGTTGACTGAATTAACCCAAGGGAAATAATTTTAATTTGGAAGAGAAAGGGTTTTTTTCCTCCTGCCTTGATAGGGGTTCTAGAGAAATATGAGATCCATAACTTTATGGATAACAGCAAAAGGTGTAGGATCTATCTGCATTGTTGTGAATACATTTGAGCCCTACTCCGAGTACTTAAAATATCTAGTAGCATCCCAAAGTGAACACTGACATTTACTGGCACTTAAATTATGTGCTGTTTTGGTCAGAGGTTGTGTAGTAAGGTATTCTCTTCTACATATATATAAAAAAAGGAGCCACTGATTCTAGCAATTTCATAACTTCTCAATTTCTCCATGACTAGGTGGTAGGGTGAAGGAATATAAACTCTTCCAGAGAAATCCAACTGGCCTCCATGAGCTCTTGCCAAAGAACTTGGAAGCTCCTCTAGAGGTCAGTGAGCATCCTGTGGAATTCGCAGGAAGGAGGTAGAAAACACCTATTGCCAATCAAGGTAGGCCCTGGAGGCAGAGCCAGGGCACCCACTCCATTTGCTTTTGTGCTTGCTGTTTGCTTTGGCAAAAGCACAGTCCTTTGCAGGAGGGAAATGATTTCTATGTTGGTCTGCAGGCTAAGCAGATGTGGACTCAAAAGAAAGGAGGATTGAGTTGTTCTGACTAAATAAGCTTGATTCATTTCCCTGGGACCTCCTCAGACACGTTGATATTTTCGCAGGAATGAAATGAAGGCAGTGACGACAAAGAAGACATTATAACTGCCATCTGAATTGCCAGTTAGTGTTATATTTACTTGTTAATACTTCTGAAATAGTTCTGTGAAAAAGGAAACTTCCAAATAAGTCATCTAATCTATCTTCCTGGTGGTGCAGGACCACCACTTATTATTTATTAAAGATTAGGGCATAGGCTTTAAATTTTTAATTATGAGGGGAAAATAATTCCACATGTTCCAACAGAGATGCTTGAGGGAAACATCACTGTTGAACAGTCTTGTCCTATAATTAAAAGTATATGCCAAGGAGCTCATAGTCTAAGGAGACAGTCAAGGAACATGCACTTATAATGAGCATTTTGATATTTGGTCATTCATCACATTGTTGTTAAACACTATCCTTGAGCCCAGTACTGGGCTAGGTGTCGGGGACATCAAAGTTTGTTGTCTAACTGGGATTATAACTTTCAATGATTCAATACAGTGAAGGAAGTGTTAAGAAAAGGGCTAATGGGGCCCCAAAGTAGCATGAAGAATGACGATTGGAGATCTGGATTTGGGGAATCAGAGAAGGCTTCATGGAGGAGGTGATATTTTTGGAAATTTCTTCTAGAAAGCGACATGGAATCACCTCTATAACATAAAAGGTGCTTTGATAAACAGGTCATTTTGGGGTTGTTCTTAAAAACCAAGAAAATTGATAAACAGCAAGTTTCTTTAGTATACTCCTTAAAACAACCTGAAATGAGGAGATCAAGCCATTTCTTAATGGCTTATTTGATTTATTTTGGTCTTTGCTGAGGTGAAATCAGCTCTACCAAGTTGCATTGTGCTTGATGACTTAGGAAATAATGATTATGAAGGCCAGGGGCTACTGAAGCAAAGGAGAGAAGGAAAGGGAAATTTGGCAGAGATGTTTTCTAACTCCTTCACCTTCTTGTGCCCTTCAGCTCTCGGCCACTTCTCTTTCCCTTGATCGCTGTGGTCTAGATCTGGGGTTCACCTGTCCTTTTGTGTCCTTGCTGGGTAGGAAAGAAATTGATAATCTCATTGGCATTTAACTTTTAGAACTTAATGGTTTACCTCTTCTCTGGGAACTTTGATTTTTAAAAAATTTATAGAAGGAAGACAATGTTTAACCAGAAAGAATGATGAAATATCTGATATGAAGACACTTGGATGGTAGAAATATATGTTTTTACCAAGCGGCCTTCCAAACTGCTCAAAAAATACCACCTCCTTTGCCTGGGTGGCTAGTGCTGATTGCAGCCCCTGAGAAAATATTCCCCTGAAGGAGTTTTAGGAGATTTAAGCTGTAAAGTTAAGAGAGTTAAGCAGTAAAGACAGATGGAACCCATAGGACTTACAAAATCCTAATGAAGTCATGATATTATTTATACTTTACAAACTCAGGAATAAATTCCATTACTTGAGACTTATATATATGCAAGTTCAAATTTTTATTCCTGGCATAGATTTGAGTGATGAGGGTAAAGAAAGAGAAAGTGACAGAAAAAAGTATGCACATATGTTTATATATACATATATGTGTGCAAGTATGTATTCATGTATGTATATGTGTGTATGCCATATCACACAGCATGCTATTGCACTAAGTGGAGTTGATTGTGGCACCCAGAATCATAGAGAAAGTCTGGAAAATTTTAATTCCATTCTCTTTGTGTCTGGCACTGATATTTTCTACCCTCAGGGCATGTGAACTTTTTAGCTTCTGAATTGATTGTTTGTTTATTCTCAGCCATTTAACCAGTTGGGTTCTATGAGCCCCGAACCATCTGATTGTGGGATGATTTCCTGGAAGACTTACCGCTGATCCTTTTTAGGAAAGGCATGCAATTCATAGTTATTGGCAAGATTTTGATGGTTTTTAGTTTCTTTACCATGTAGTTCTGAACATGTTTTTGTTGCTCAGTTGCATGGTTTTTAAAAAACTATATAAATTTTTCTTTGTTATTTTAGTTTATTATCTTTTATGATATGTAGCCTATCATACTATTTAAGACATTTCTTATCCATGTTAATTCTTCACTGATTATTCTGAAGAATTATTACTATGTTAATTAATACTGAGCCCAACTATCCAGTGCACTCTCTTTCCCCCTTTTACATGTTAATTTATTTTCTCTTTTTAAATTTCACCAAAATTCTAGACAGCTCCCACTATATCTAATGAAAAATTCTTGCCTTATTTATCATTGTATTTGTTTATTACTTTCATTTCAGTTGCTTATTATTTCTTATGAATGTTAAGTGGAAGAAGTGAAAAATTTAATATCTCTGCAACTCATAAAATTATAAAAGATCTAATTTTCAGCTTGACATAAATTCAAAAACAACTCAAACTGTCCAAAATATAACTTCTTGGAAACGTTTCCAAATTGATTCCAAATATTCTTTTGTAGCTGTGTGTCTCATTTTCCTCTATATATTTGTTAATTTTCTTTCCCATCTCCAAGTTTCAGAAAAATGAGAGTTCAAACAAGTACCATATGATCATGGAATCACATACCCATTAGGTTGGTTAAGACCTTCATGGTTATTTTATTCATCTACTTACCACATTTTTAAATCTCCTTTATATACATCCCCTCATAGAGATAATCTGGCTTATTCTTGAACTCCTCTTAAGAGAGGAGAATTATTAACTTTCAAAACAATATATGTCATATTTGAACAATGATGTCAGAAGTTTTCTCTTCCCAGGACATTTCTCTTGGTGGTCATAGTTCTGCAGTTATCTTGGAGTTAATAACATTTTGGGAGTTTTCTTGAAGAAATCTGATTCTTCAATGACATGCAAACCTTTCACTGTTTTACGTCAACAACTATGGGCCCCCAAAGTCTTTTTCTCTTTCCTCACAGGTCCATCATTTGCTGTTTCCTTGATCACTGCTTATGTTTTATGTCTGAGTGTTGTTCTTAGAACACGCTCGGTTTGTAGCCTTCCTAGAGTGTAGCGCCTCAAAGTGGACACAAACTTCCAGGTGTGGCCAAACAGAACTGTCATCCTTCCCCATTCTAAAGTGATAAACCTCAATCAACATATCCCAAATTGCATATTAAGCACTTTGGACATCATATATCATTGTTGACTTATCTCAGGCTTACTGCTGATTTAAACCATAAGTCATGTGTTCTCCTCTTCATGCTGGGCCCTATATACGTCACTACCCAGAACTCAAACTGTTTTTTGGACTTCAGCACAGGGCCTTAAATTTATCTCCTTTAAATCTTATTTTATTGTATGTAGCTTGGCTTGGAAAGGTATTTTTTGTTCTTTTTGGGGGACCCTAAATCACTCATAAACATGTCCAACTTTCCACCATCTGTACATTTGGCATAGCTGTCATCCATATTTTTATGTGAATTATTGATAAAATTATGTGGTGTGAGAGAATTAGGGCAATTTCTCTTTAGGTTGCCACAGATAAATACCTATTGCATATTATATAGTTCTTCAAAAATTACAAATGCAACTAATCAAATCATCATATCACCCTATTTGTCTGTATTATTGACTAAGCTATTTAAAGAGAGACTATGTAAAATGCATATGTCCCATGTTCCTTACCTACTACACTTTCTTGGCCTACCAAAGCAGGAAAAACAGGTTAATCCGATGTGACCTATTAATGAACTCATGGTAACTCCTTGTAGAAACCCTTAACTGTGTCCTCACAATGTTTCCCTCTTTTGGAGTCTTGTTGACATTGCTGTGCAGCTCGCTGTCCTTTGCTGTGTGCTATTTCCACCTCTCTCTTTGTTTTAGAATAAGGAAGACACTTAGTCTGCAATCTCCCTGCTCCTCTACTAGTTTTCTCATTTTCTCACTGGCACACATCACATTGGCATTTCTCTTAGCCACAGGTGGTGCAATTCCCCTTGACAGAATTATAGAGCTTGCTTCGAGAAGATAGATGTTCTTTTAACATTGATACAAATTTTAATATATTTAATAAATTTAATCTGCTTATGCTGTGTTTTTACCAAAATATTCATTCTGAAGAACATTGTCTACAGGCTAGATGGAGATCAAATGAGAGATGTGAGTTTTCACCATCTCTCCATTTTCTATCAACTGGCAAAAGTGGGCTCAGAAGTAATCTATAACTCTTCAACATTCACTGCCAGGAGACTGAAAAGACAAGCTGGGAGAAAATATTTTCAAATCACACATCTGATAAGGGACTTACATATAAAATACAATAGAACACTGAGAAGGCAATAAGAAAGCAAACAACCCAATAAAAATAGACAAAAGATCTGAACAGACGCTTCGCCAAAGGAATATATGGATGGCAAATAAGCACATGAAATGATGCTCAACATCATTAGTCAGCAAGAAAAGATAAATTAAAGCCACACAAGATATCAGTGCACACTTATAAGAAATGCTTAAAGAAAAAAATTGGTCATACCACATGTGGGCAAGGATGGAGAGGAATTTGAATTCCTATATATTTCTTATGTAAATGCCAAATGATTTGGTCACATTGGAAAATGGTTTTGCAGGCTTTTATAAAGTTAAACATACACTTAGCATACTAACCTAGCAATCTCACTCCCTAAGTATTTAGCCTAGAGAAATGAAAACTTAAGATTCACACAAAAACCTACATATGGTGGCTTTATTTGCAATTGTCAATAACCAGAAACAGCCCAATGTCTCTCAATTATGTTATAGCTCCACAATAGAAAAATATACAACAATAATAAAGAACAAACTATTGATACATGCAACAACATGGATAAATCTCAGATGTATTATTATTATGAAAGAAAACAGGCTTAAGAGGCTGAATACTATACCATGTATATGACATTCTTTCCAGGTATAACTATAGGGGCACAGAACAGGTAGGTGGTTGCCAGGGGCTGGGTATGGGGATAAGAATTGGCTACAAAAGGACATGGAGGATTTCTTTTTTTTGCATGATGGAACTGTTCTATGTCTTGATTGTGGTGGTAATTACACATGATCATATGTGTTTGTCAACTCGCAGAACTGTACACCAAGAAGGGTGAATTAGGCTGGGCGCAGTGGCTCATGCCTGTAATCCTAGCACTCTGGGAGGCCAAGGCGGGAGGATTGTTTGAGCTCAGGAGTTCGAGACAAGCCTGAGCAAGAGCAAGACCCCATCTCTACTAAAAATAGAAAGAAATTAATTGGCCAACTAAAAATATATAGAAAAAATTATCTGGGCATGGTGGCACATGCCTGTAGTCCCAGCTACTCGGGAGGCTGAGGCAGTAGGATTGCTTGAGCCCAGGAGCTGGAGGTTGCTGTGAGCTAGGCTGACGCCACGGCACTCTAGCCCAGGCAACAGAGTGAGACTCTGCCTCAAAAAAAAAGAAAAAAAAAAAATTGATGGGATTGAGAAACCTTCCCTATCCAAATGGTGCTTTGTACTGATGAAAAAATATATATAACTTACAATCGCTGGGTTGTGAAGATGCTGGAAACTTTCCCCAAAAATGCTGTACATTGAAAAAAACAGCCACAGGTGGGTACGCACATGTGGAGTTGTGTGGGATTAACTGACAATGTATTCCTAATTTTTATTGTTTTCTTTCCCTTTCCAATTATAAATGTATTGCAGAAAAAAAAAAGTGACTCGGAGGGAAGTCTGAAATATCCTGGGAAATAGCAGTTTCAAATTCTTTGGAGCTTTTTCTCCCAGTTCCTACTATATTTGTATTCAAAATGGAACAAAGAGAAGCACTTGGTTGGCCTAGAAAGAATGCAGGGTGAATGCGGTGCTTGTCCTGTTGTATACTTTGTGTTTATAAATTCTTGAGTCCTTTGCTTCGTGTGGAGGAGCTGTATGTTTTAAGAGGATTTTTAACGTGGCAACTAAATTCAGGCTTCGGTTCATCTGATTTGATAACATTTAAGCCAGGTGTTTATTTATGATGAAAACAGTAGCTTTATTTCATAATAAACATTTTAAATTTTAACTGCTCATTGTTTTTCTCTTGTAACGTTAATAGAGCTAAACAAATGCCGATTAGGATATATGAAATTTCAATGCCTTTTTGGGGGCATTTTGGTATTTCTCATTGGTCTACCAAAAGTCACCAAATCAGTTCTTATTGGCTTCCTTATATAATAGGGCAGCAATGCCATGCAAAACTTTAAAAATTGTGTAATATTTTATATATACATAATACATAAGACATATGTAAGTTATAGAGAATGAAAATATTTCTGAACCCACCATTGTTACCATTTAGCCAAAAATTAATAGGCAGTTAACCATGTGAACAGTGGGAAAGGTTTTTCTTACATATGTGTCCCCAAACAATACCTTGCTAAATAAATGAAAAATAACTTGTTTGGACCACAATTCAGTATCTCTTTAATTGTATTTTTTGGGGAGAGAAGAAACAGGACAGGCACGGTGGCTGGAAGAGCTGTAGGGGACTCCTTAGACGCCAAGAGGCTTTGTCCACAGAAACGTGAAGGCTCCTTCAGACTGGTGACCGTGGTGTATTTTATAAGGAAACCTGGGTCTAAAAATAGGTGCCGAATGAAACTTCTCTTTAGAGCACAGTGCCATATGGTTTTTAAAGGGCCACTTTGTTTTATTGGAAAGAAAATATGAAAACTCCCCATTTAGAAGCAAGTCTTAGTAGGAGGTGTTAGAAAATATCTTTTTGTGCGCTGAGTTACTAGGTAAACTTTCCAAAACAGATGTGTTTTCTGACTGCATTGAATAAGTACCTTAAACGGTCAGCGTTTCTCAAATTCTGGTAGGGTGTGCTGCTTTCTAGATGATAATTCAAATCTTTTATAATCATCTGGCACACTCATTTTTCCTGTGAACTTTGGCAGATGTTCAATATTTGAAACTACATGGAATGAAAGGGAAGGAATCGTATTGAAGTTCTAAGCGACCTTTGCTATTTATAGTTACAGATTTTTTTTCAAAAAAAATCCGCATGATATGCCCAGTCCAGAGTTTTAATGTTACGTTCTATGACAGGCAAGTATTTTTATTTCTGTGATGTTTACAAGAGCATGTACCAACAGAGTCCGTTGCTGTGGCACCAGTGCAGTTTCTGAAATTTGAGTTTAGAAAAAGACGATGGAAACGGAGTTTTTAAATGAGACTTTATTGAAAACGATGTTGAAATCGGAGATGCCATGAAACTGCTACTGCTAGTTTAAATGAATGAGAAAGATTTAATATAAAATCTGTTTTCCTCTTCTAGAATAAGAGAGAGCAACCTGTTCTACTGACTGTGTGATGGATACTAGTATGTGGTTCTGAGAGGGAAACTCGGTTTGCGTTATTATTCATCTTTCCTTTTGAACTGGATGAGAAAGGCTGAGCCTATTCTGAAGGTGTCCAGGGTAACAATAAACCCTTTGTGATGAAAATAGCAGAGGACAGCTATTTACCAACAGTTGATAATCTTGAACTTACTTGTTACCTCTGTTCATTCCAACATACTTTGCGCAGAGGCTGTTTTCAGTTCATTGACTAAAAAAAACATGAGTTAAAATAAGTTATCTTAAATGGAACACAAATGTTCATATGCCTTTTCACTTTTAGTCCCATACTTTCATCTCCAGACTTAGGTCATTACATTGGTGGATGAGATGCCTGCTTTTGGGCACCTATGTTTTCCTTTATGTTCTACACCTTTTATTGGTGGTGCTAATACTGACCTTTTGTCTGCGCGTTGTTTTTTACTTGATAATTCCGACTAAGTCAAAGGCAGTCCTGTAGAGGTAAACTTTCCACAAGGGAAGAGCCACCAAAGTAAAGGAAAGCACACTGTTGTTCAAATGATGTAACTCAACCAGGATCATCTCTTCCATGCAGAGGCAACAGAAAGGCAGGGCCAGAAGCCTTTCCCCCAGGAGGTTGTATACAGGATGATTGGAGATGTTCCTAAAGACAGTGAGGCACTGGGTTTGTGTAAGAGGGAGGCTGTTTCACTCTGAGGGCTCATGCTGGAATTAACTGGTGTCATTTTGAAGGAGGGTGTTGCTAATTGGCATCTCCCAATTGTACATAATGCCAACACCTTTTTCTATTAATTATTTCCCATAAGCATAGCTCAGTAAAGCAAAACTCTCTGCAAATTATGTAAAGGTTTAAGAGGAGCTGTTGAAATGTAATTAGTTTCCAAAAGTTCTGTGAACTGTAACCGTTGGTTGGTATTATTTGTATAATGTTCTGCTGTTTGACCTGGGAAGCATTGTGTCCATGTATTGTGGTGATGGCCTGCTGAGAAATTGCAAGGTTCATTATATTACTGAGCCTGTCCAGGGCTATTTATAGATAATTCGTGTGCAGTGAACCCTTGAACTTGAACTGGTCATTCTTGTCTCTCATGGCTGGAATTGTGTTTACCCTAAATGGCAGGAGAAACTTTAATTAGGAAACCAGAAAAGAGGCAAAATGACCTTAGTTTAAAATGGTAAATGGACTATTGAGAAATGTACCTGTGTTTCCTGTTCTGTTATAAAATTGATATCTCTTACTCTCAAGAAAACTCATCATTATTTTTAAACTTTAAAAATTTTTTAAAGATGCATTGTTTATGGTAAGTATGTGCTTCCAAAATTATGTTTTCCATGTAAAAAGATGCAGAAATCTGTTTCTGTTGCAGGAATTCTGTATATTGATCTAATATTAGTAAAAAGGTGAAAATGTTAATTTGTTAAAAATGTGATCCAAACATTACAGAACAATTAGAAAAATTTTGAAAATGTGAAATTTAACAAGTAAAACTGTGGAAGTATTCATATACGTATTTATCAACATGTAATTATGTGTCGAAGCTAAAGTGTATATGTCACAATGATTGGACTGATCGTTTTTAGGTGAGTGTGTTTCCCCACTAGACTTTGAAGTTCCTGAGGATAGAAACATCTCCTTAATTAATTTATATATCTTGTCCTCTCTCAGTGCTCCATGTATAGAGCATACGCAGTGAAACTCTACTGAACCGAGTTGAAGAGGAGCTGAAAGAGAAGATATCATGGTAGAGAGGATCACAGTTGGAAATAGGATGTCATGACTGGAACGTGAGATACGGAATCTGAGAATTGGGCAGCTCAGATGCTTCTGTTTGAGGAGCTTGGATAACATACAGAGGATGTTATGGGGCCATTGCAGTGGTTTTTTTTTTTTTAAGAGATGGGTCTAGCGATGTTGTCCAGGCTGGATTGCAGTGGCTATTCCCCGGCATAATCATAGCACAGTATTGTTTCTAATTCCTGGGCTCAAGTGATAGTCTTGCCTCAGCCTCCCAAGTGGCTGGGCCTATGGGTGCATGCCACCACGCTTGGCTGCCCTTGCAGGGTTTGGAGAAGCTATTCACCCTGACAGCAGTGCTGGGGATGAGTAGGCTGGGATGTGGTATCCTGAAAACCTGAATTGAGCAAAGGACTGTTTAAAATAATACTTAAACATTTTTAATTGTAAAATATGCATAATACAGTATTTACCACCGTAATCATTTTTATTACAGTTGGGTAGTAGTAAGTACATTCGCATTGCTGTACAGCCTCTCTCCAGAACTCTCTTCATCTTGCAAAGCTGAAACTCGGTCTTAGGCTGCTCAGGCTGCTGTTAACAAAATACGGGTAGACTGGTTGGCTGAAACAGCAGACATTTATTTCTTATGGTTCTGGAGGCTAGGAAGCCCAAGATCAAGGTGCTGGAAGCTTCCATTCCTGGTTTCTGGTTCATAGTGAGGGCCCACGTTCTGGTTTGCAGATGGCTGCCTTTTTGTCGTGTCCTCATGTGGTAGGGAAAGAGGTTGAGAGAGCGAGAGAGTGCGTGAGTGTGCTGCCGGCAAGCTCTGGTCTCTCTTCCTTTTCTTATAAGGGCACTAATCCCATCAGGAGGACCCCACCCTCATGACCGTCATCTAAACCTACCTACCTCCTAAAAGCCCCACCTCCAAATACTGTAATACTCCAGGGCTTGGGCTTCAACATAGGAACTTTGGGGGGACACAAACATTCAGTCCCCAACAAACTCTATACGCATTAAACAAACAACAAACTCTAAACGCATTCCTCCTCTCCCAGCTCCTGGAAACCATGATTCTACTTTCTGTCTCTAGGAATTGGATGACTCTAGCTGTGTCAAGTGGATTCATGCAATATTTACCTTTTTGCTACTGCCTTATTTCACTTAGCATAATGTCCTTAAGTTTCATCCATGTTGCAGCATGTGCCAGAATTTTCTTCCTTTTTTAAGACTGAATAATACTCTACTGTATGTATTGTATATATCACATTTTGTTTATGCATTCATCCAGTGATGGAGACTTGGGTTGCTTCTAACTTTTGGATATTGTGAATAATGCTGCTGTGAGCCCAGTTGTACAAATGTATCTTTGAGACACTGCTTTCGACTCTTAACTCTTTGAGGAACTGCCATACTGTTTTCTATATAGCTGCCCCACTGTTTTACATTCCCACCAACAGTGCACAAGGATTCCAATTTTTCACATCCTCACCAACTCGTAATTTTGTGTTTTTGATAGTATTCTATTGGGTGTGAAGTGGTATCTCCTTGTGGTTTTGATTTGCATTTCCCCAGTGATTAACAGTGTTGAGTGTCTTTTCGTGAACTTACTGGCAATTTGTATATCTTCTTAAGAGAAATTTCTCTTCATGTCCTTTGCTCATTTTTTAATTGTGCTGTTTGTTCCTTGTTGAGTTGTAGGAGTTCTTTATTGTCTCAGCATTAACCCTTCATTGGACGTATGATCTACGTATTTTTTTTTACCATTCTAAGGTTGCCTTTTTATTGTGTTGATTGTATCTTTTGCATCAAAGTTTTAAATTTTGCTGCAGTGCAGTTTATTTTTTTCTTTTGTTGCCTGTGCCTTTGATATCATATGGGAGAAATCATTGCCAAGTGCAGTGATATGAAGCTTTTCTCCTGTGTTTTATTCTAAAGAGTTTTACAGTTTGAACTGTTGTGTTTAGGTCTTTGACCCATTTTGAGTTAATTTCTGTATATGGTGTAAGATGGTTCCAAATTCCAAGTTTTGTAGATGATGCAGGATGGTTCCAAGTTCCTTCTTTTGCGTGGGGATGTCTAGTTTTCCCAGTACCAGTTGTTGAAAGACTGCTCTTTCGCTTTTGCGTGGTCTTGGCATAGCTGTTGATGCTCCACAGATACTGCTGGAGCAAAAGGTTTTTGGTGCGTAGAAATGAGGGGATGGCCTAAGAGGTAGATATTGGGGAGACATGAGAGACTTTCTAAATAAGTTATTGATGGAGGTACTTGTAGGAACAGAGTGGTGAGACCATGTTGGATCAAGAGTACCGAAGGAGGAACTTAGAGCAGCTCCCTGAGCCAGATGGAAGATCCTTGCAATGTTTTGTTTGTTTTTTAAGGAGGTCTTAAATAGACAAGGAGAGAAATGTTAAAAGCATGGGCCAAGATGAATGACAGCCACCCCACCCTGAGGAAATATGAAATGTGGTGGGGAAGATGACATGCATAACTATAACATGGTGTAAAATAAGTGCTGTGGAAGTTTAGAAGAGGAATGATTGTTTCTTGATTATTTATTGCTGAGATTACCGATTGGATCTTCCTGGACATAGCCATCACCTTTTTCAGTTGCAAGCAACAGATACCAACCATGATTAACTTACACAGAAAACAAAGTTATCAGGTGGATGTTTGCTATTAATAGTTCGTAGGATCTTCAGGAAGATGTGGAACCAGGTTTGGAAGAGACACAGCCAAGAACAATACTTAAAATTTCACTTTGGAATTTATGCTGTGAGGATAAATCGTTGTCACCAGAGCTTAGCATAGACGCCTCAACTTGTGCTGCTCACATCATCAACACTCGATCTGGATGCTGCCGCTAGAACTGGGGCTGCTGCTGCCTTTGGGGAGGGAATGTAGCTACTACTGTTCCCACCGCCATTGCTCAGAATGAATGCCCTGAGGTCTTGTCTTGGTAGCTGCTTGTAAGATCTGGGAGGAGTACATCTGATTTGGGGATTTGGGGCATGTGCTCTTGTCCTAGCTGCAGAAACTAAGAAACTAGGTATCTGACTTCTTCCACTTTCTGTGTTCCTAGAGCTCTGCATTAAAAGTAGAAAGTGCCCAACATACAGGATGGGTTTGGGGCTTAAAGCCACATGGCTACCAAGAAAGGGCAGTATCCCTAGAGCCGGGAGAGGTCAGATTTGAACTGATGCAGGAGAAATAGTGATATTTAGATGTGCAGTTGCAGTGGAAGGTAAGAGGTGGTCATTCAGAAAAATGTTTAGCTTGGTAGTCCAAGTGATGTTCACTGAAGCCCTGATATTATGAGGGAGCACGTTTAAGAGAAGAGATTATTGGAAAGAATCACGATTACCTATACTTTTAAGAATGGAAAAGAAAGACACTTGGGTAAATAGGCCCTCATCATGAAAACCAAAGGAAAACCTTCTAGTAAGTATGTTGTTCTTGTTTACTTTACTTTTCAGTGAATAAGCCTCTTAGGAAGAGAAGTACGTTTAAAAAGGAAGCCCATTCTTACTTAGGGACGAAAAGGACAAAGGCTAAGAAAAATTCATTTGTTGACTTTTGAAAGAAGAAATTCTTGGTTGGTCTTGGTTGGTGTTGAAACCAGAGGGCAAGGAGGAATTTGCAAGGGAAAAAGTAATTGACATGAGAGTAATAGATGGCTTCAAGGGGCAGGTACTTCAGGGAGAGAGAGATGGGACTGGACACAGGAATTATTCCAGAAAGACTCATTGAACACTTATCACATATTTGCTGTTTCCAGTGCTGGGGTTTGTAAGTGAACAAAACGGACCAAGGTCAATGTCACTGGGGTTTTTACATTCTAGTGGGGGTGAGGGGTGACAGTTAACAGTAAGCATAGTAAATAAATAAACTGTGTAGTGGTTGGGAGATGTTCAGTGCTGTGGGCAAAAAAGGTAAAGCAGTGTAAGGGGGATTGAGGGTTTGGGGATGGGGAGGTGGTTGTCGTGGTAGATAGAGAAATAGGGGAGATTTCATAGTGAAGATAAGACTTTTGAACTAAGATTTGAAGGAGATAATGAAGGAAGCTTTTATATCTAATGTCTAAGAGAAGAGTGTTTTAGGCAGAGGAATCAGGAGATACAGATCTCTGAGCTGGAGCATGCCTGGTGTGTTTGAGGAACAGGATGAAGAGGGAGAGGAGGAGATGAGCCCGAGGAAGGAGCTAGTGATCGGAAGCCATGTCTCGGGGGACCTTGTCACCCACCGTAAGGATTTTGCAAGGACATCATAAGCATCTATTCTAGGACTGGCAGGCCGCTGATATTTTACGTAGCTCAATATGAGGCTAATCTAAACCTTCTTATACAATGCAGAAAGACTTCAAACTGAATTTCCACAGGCTATGTCTATTTGTAACCACTTCCAGAAAGTGATAATATAAAAACGAACACACAGAGATGATGTTGTGTAACCAATGCAGAGTCCCGTATCCTCTATTGAAAAGGCAGAAGGTAAATGATTAATGTATGAATAATTTATGATTCTGTTTCCTAAAATGCAAAGTAAACGTTTTTGTTCAACCTTCAATTTCTGATTAGACACGTAATCATTTAATCAAAAATTGAAAACATTTTCAAAGCAAGTGTTTCTAAACGAGCAGCTACTTCTTCTGAACCTCTTGGCTTCTCTTTTTTCCTTACACATCCTTTGGCGGAGGTGCTAATGAGATGTGTTGAGGACCGTGAAGAGCTTCCACTATAAACTTTGGGGAGACCTCAGAGTGGAAATTACGGTGACAATTTAAATCGCATTGCCCGTCTTAATGGGCGTTAAATCATCTGGATAAATACAAGTTTTACTCATTTTGGTTAAGGTTAAGTTTGTATGTTTCATTTGGCAGGATCCTCAGGATAACTCACGGCTTGAGTCAATTTTTTCACTCTTCAGCTGATTCTTTGGCAGTAGCAGACGGAGCCACACAGAGCGCTGCCCAACCGTAAGGAGGAATGGAGAGGGGGTGATCAGATAGGGGAGTGTGTATGTAACTCAGGCTCTCGTGTTGGTGAGGATAGTATCACAATTTTATATCTTCCCATTGGACTGGTAGGAAATTGTTTTTGCGCCAAAATACATCACTGGTTTTCTCTGATACCATGATCACTAAAGCTCATCCTCTTTACCTCCACAAATGAGACATCTTATTTTTGTCATTTCAGGCACATTAAATATCTTTTGCTTTTGCTGTGATGCTGTAGACAGGGCAGAGAAAGAAGTATCTCCATCTCAAAGTTTGGCTCTTAACTAAAGTCTGGTTTCCATGTGCTGTGATACTCTCTGATCGACTAACGTCTGTGCCTGTGTACATGAGGTTCATTTTACTTTCTTTTTTTTTTTTTTAAACACAGACTAGTTGATTAAACATTCACATCAACTCTCAGTCTTCAGAAAATTCTCTGTGCATGGAATGGAATCTGTTAGAAAGGCTCTAATGAGATTATCAAGAACTACTTGTCATAAGGAAAAAAATTCAAGGCACTAAGCGGCTGCGTCTTTTATCTGGGGACAGATAAAGGTGGATAAGGGAACACACACACACACACCCCTACCCCTGCACGTGTTCAAGAGATACTGTATATTTTCAAGCATCTTTTTGTATCAACTGTCTGTCACTAGGAAGATATTTCAGTATGCGAAATCGACTTTGGGAGAAGAGGTGAAAAGGGTTTAGCGTGTCATGAATCCAAACCAAAAATCATGACATTATTTCTTTTATTTGAAAATACTTTTATATGCACATAGATTTTAAATGTCACCTTAAATAAAAAATTAACATCCTGAAACCTTTATATTTCTTCTGGCATCAGTTTTTGAAGACTGCTGAGAGCTAAGTCTACCAATAAATGTGTAAATTACATACTGACATTTCATAACACTGTTGTTAAGGCTTTCTGCAGAAAAATTAGTATATGCTAAATAAGAACAATTTTTTTCCCTCTGTTATTATACTGATACCTTCTGTTCTACTCTAAGAAGTTTCTTCTCATATAATTCTCATATTTAGATATTTTCCAAATAGTGGAAAACAGATTTTCTAGGAGCTGTCTGCTTATGGTCAGCGGAGAAATAGCTGAAGCACATACTCTTCAAAGATTTAAGTAAGAGGTATACTTTAACCCCTTTTGTGATAAATATAATTTTTGTTTATAAATACTATTCCTATTTAAAATATCATTTTCAATTTACTGATTTTGTATAAGTTCAAGTTGGATTTACATGAATTTCTTGTATAATTGAGTTTAGGATGAAGTAAGAGGCGATAGTCATCCTCTTTAAGAAATTGGTTTTGATATGAAACTTGTTCACTTCGTATAAATGGCTAGCATGGATGCAGACAGAGAATAAGAGATTTTGATTTTCTTCTCAGGGATGCTCTAGACTAATTTGATAAAGAAGGTCATGTTCTTAGAATCTCTTTACAATAGAACTTATGGTAAATCACACTTGGAGCTCAGTTTCCATGGTTTACATGGTGTGTGATTTTGACTCTGTGGCGTCTAGGAGCCAAAGTGTTAACAATTACAATAGCAGTGTTTGTCTTTTGTTATTTAAACAAACAAAAAACTCTTTCTTAGGTAGTTCCATATACGTGGGGTGTAAAGTAAACCTTCTAGAAAGCTCTTCTTCTGGTATAGAGAAAACAGCCTCCTTTGTTAAAACAAACACAGGCCCTTCTCATGAGGGAAGGACTGTTAATACGTTACATGGTTCATTCCGTTTTCTTCCTGGGCCTGCGATACTGCCTCACTATCCCTCCTAAAGCACAGGCCATGCAAGGACTCTTTCCTCAATCCCAAGGCACCGCACTCACCTTAGTTGCTTCCCTTGTAAAATGTAGTTGGCAAAGCCAGCATCGATGGGCTTTTGGGAAAGTTAAAACGAATGGGTTCAAAACACTGCTTTAAGTTAATGATGATACATGTGTTCTTATTCTTACTGTGATTGCTTTTATGATGATACTTTATATGCTCTATAGAAAAGAGTTGCGTCTCTCAGTGCATCTGAGCCCCCTGACCTCTGAAAGCACTGCGGTTGCGTGACATGGTGTCATTTGGTATCACCTTCCTCTGAATCTACAGGTTTGAAATTTAGAATCTCTGACCCTCTTGTGCTCTAGCCCTCAGAATTTCTGGCAGTCACGATTCCTGGCTGAATCTTACCAGCTTTCCAGCATCTCTGTGTCCTCCGTCTACTGAATGGAATTTTTCTGCCCTGGATGTTTCTTCCAGAACAAAAGCACATGGCTCACTCACTACCTAGTGAAGTATTGTTGTCTGATCCTTTCGACCCTTAATCAGTTCCCAGGCCCCTTGGCTTAGGTGTGTACAGTATTCTCATCTGCAAATGGGAATGATGTTACTTACGACTCAGGGAGGCGGTGAGGATTAAACGAGGTAATACAGGTTGAACATCTCTAATCCAAAATCTGAAATGCTCCAAAATCCAAGACTTGAGTGCCCACGTGATACCATAAGTGGACAATTCCACGCCTGACACGTTGTTGTTTTACCATGTGAATGGTATGTCATGTGTCACTGTTAAATACTTAAGTGTGAATGAACGAGAAAGTGTAAGGAAATGACTGCTTATTGGTAGCATATAAATTCAGAGTCAAGAATGATGGCCACCACAGATTGTCCACAGGGGTGGCTGAGATAGTGACACTTTTGTTTTCTGATGATTCAGCGCACACAAGCTTTGCTTTATGCAGAAAGTTATTTTAAAAAATTACATACAATTACCTTCAGGCTCTGTCTGTAAGATGCATATGAAACATAAACAAATTTCATGTTTACACTTGGGTCACATCCGCATCTCTTTATAGGTACGCAAAAACTCCCAAATCTGAAAAAATCCGAAACCTTTGTGATCCCAACCTATGTGTTAGGTGCAAAACGTAGTGCCTAGCAAATAGCAAAAGCTGGCTGAGTGGTATGTGTCATAATCACGCAATCTTGAGCATCACTGTTGTCGTCACTGTAGTTGTTACCACTCTTGTTCTATCTGGAAATGACCGTATTTGTGTTCCCCGGGTTCTTTGCTTCCTTGCTCCTGCCAAGACATCTTCATTCCATTCAGTTTCTGGCCTGAGAAAATCATATTTACCGGGTGATGGTTTATTCTGTAATGATTAACGTAAAGAACAACATCACATTTTTATCTGTCACCTAGATCCCTACTACTAGGGTGCAAGTTTGACTTTATAACCCTTCAGTATAGTAACAGTGAAACCACATAATAAATTAAGCATCCGTGCAGGAATTATGGACATATAAGGCGATCAGGAGGGTCTGTTGTTGTTGTTTTGATTATCTTAGCAAACTCACTGAGTTAATTTTCTTTGGTGGCTTAATATGTAAGTTTCCTATAATTCTCTTCCTACTATCTTCATGTTCTTTGCTCTGTTGTCTCATGAATTGTTGGTTACCCTTGTTGTGTCTGGTCTTCATGTACACAGGTTGTGCATATGATTGTTGTCTTCATCGCATGACATTAGCTTTTAAAAAGAATTCTGTAATCTCTAGGTAAATATTTTTATGGCTTTCAGATATCATTGTATCATCAAATTCCATGAAGCATCTTGCTCTGGTGGGTTTGCTTGTGCTGCTGATCAAATTATGTGCTCCTAGTATATAGTGTTGCAGTGGTTTAGGAGAACACAGTTTGGAGCTTATTTGTTCTTTCTTAAAAGCTAATTCAAATCCCTATAATGAGTTGTGGGGAGGGGCAATGATAAAAGACGAACGTTGAAAGCCTATATCAGAAGATACTGTCGTGTCTACTCATTAATACTGGAGCTCTTGCCAGTTAATAGTAAAATATTTGTATTAGGTGAAAAATAGTTTATGCTGTTGACTGGTGTTCAATTTATATTAAGATATGCTTAGAGTGTTCTATAACAGATGTATTTCCTCTATGACTTTTTATAAATGCCTCAGAAAAGATACCGTAAGTATGGTTGTTACAAAAGAAAATTTATATTTTGAGTTTTTTGAAATACATCCTTAATAAAATGGCTTCACAAAAGAAAATAGCATTCTGCTAAAGCCATTGAGACCGAGTTTGTAATAAAAGTTTTGAAATTTTAAAGCTGGAGTGAAATCTGGTTGTCTCTATGTGTGTGCATTGTTTTTGTTGCTAGTGGTAACTGTAGAGAATTTTTTTTTCAAACAGCACCCTTTTAATAACAATGGTCTCCCCAAATATTCTGTGGCACAGCTTTAAACTTTATTAAGCCTGTCTGGGACTCCCCCTTCCTCTCCCGGAGTAAATGGAAGAAAAGTTTGGCAGGCTCCGTGCTGGGAGCTTGATTGATGTCCAGAACATCTGAAGGACTTTTGTGTCCTGCCGGCTCTCCCTGAGTGCATAATGTGTGAATACTTAAAGAAGGTCAGCCCTTATCACATGTAATCTCGGCCTGAAAGCAGATCAGCAGTGACAGTCACATCCCGTAAGTAAGAACACAAATCATCCCCTACATGCTTGAGACAAGTTGTGGGATAGTTTTTTTTCTCTCTCTCTCTTTTTACCCCTTCCCACTCACAGGGGACCCTGGCAGAGCAATGAAAGCAGAGGGAAGACGTGCTCGGAATAACGTGTCACTCGTTTAGGGGAGGAAAGGATCGTTTATTTGTAGCAATGTGACGGTCTTTCCCCCTGCAGCTGAAGGAAGCTTTGGGCTGTTAAGGACTAGCAATGTGGAATACTGCAAATCAGAGCAGAGAGGGGAGGCAGCCTGCAAGCGGGCTGAGATTGTGGTCTTTATAAACACCGAAGTCAGGGAGAAAGTTTTTGTACCTTGAGCTCTGTTGTTAATGGTTTTGTTTGTTTTTCTCGTAGTGGAGTAGCTTTTTATGCCGGCATGTAAGTGTAAGCGTTTCGTTAAAACCCAGAAGAAGTGAGATTAATTACCAATACAATTCTGGGTGCACTTTTGTTTTTCATAAAACACATATCAAAACTTGAAAAATATTTTAGTGCAAAACTCTATGGAATAGTAGGGACCTTAGAGGCTATGGCTTTTAATAGGAAGAAGGAAGTAACTTAACTTTTAATGTGTTTATGTTGTTTGAACAGAAGTTTAATTCAAAAGTAAATTTTCTTCTGAACAGTATGAGCAGGAATAGTCACGTGATAAAGAAAATAATACTCACCTTATTTTCTTTAAGAATAATAAGGATATTGTTATATTTTATTAGACACAAAGGAAAATATTTTTTTGTCTTTAAAAATTGACTGGTTTCCTTTGAAATGTGATCAGCTACAAGAAGTTGTGGCTGTCAGTTCTCACAATGGAAAATAACCTCTGCAAATACCTTCAGAAATGAAGGCAGTGCTTCCCAGGCATGTAGATCAGAACTAATTATGGGCTCCAGCGCCCTTCCCAGCCTCTCGCAATCTACTTTTCCAACCTAATTCCCTGACTTTCTGGGCAGATCGAGCTTCTCCTGTTCCCTGCAAGCACTGCTTTTTTCTTACTCATGAATATCGCTACCATGCTGTCTGTCCTCTTTGCTTAGGGCTGCTCCACCCTCCTTCCTCAGTGAGTTCCTGCTTATCTTTGAACACCTAGGTCCAAGGCCCCTCCCCGGCAAGCCCAAGCCCTGCCCGCAGGCAGAACGAATCTTTGTTTATCCACTGTGCTCTCCCTGTCCCTTCAGAGTAGCAGGCAGTGACTGTACTGCATTGTCCTTGTTTGATTGTGTGTTTGTCTTTATCCATTGGAGGGTGAGCTTTGTCCTAAAGGCAGGTATTGCTGCCTTTTAATGGTCTCACATTCTAGTCTCGAGACACAATTCCTCCAAATACAGCAAATGGTGAATGTTTGTGAGACATTACAAACTGATATATGTAATAAAATCAGGAGATTTGGGCGGTTTCTACTTGAAAATGAATCACAAATTGAAATTGGTAACGAGGTAGTCTCAGTTTAAAACTACAGTGTATTTCTGCTTCAAATGTATGAATGTTTAATAAATTAAGTCAAAATAAATGGGTTAAAATAAATACTTTTGCAAATATAAGTTGAATTTTTTTTTTTTGAGGTGGAGTCTTGCTCTATTGCCCTGGCTGGTCTCGAACTCCCAGGTCCAAGTGATCCTCCCACGTTAGCCTCCTGAGTGGCCGGGACTAAGGTGCATAGTGGGACTACAGGCATGCCCAGCTTTAAATCGAAATTTTTAAAGCTTGATTTGACAGAAGATATATTTTGTATCCTTGTTTTAATGATTGTATCATTTGTGATGAGAACAACTTGGCAAATGTTACATTGTGGTCTGTTATGTAAAGAACATTATTACTGTAAGCAGAGCTTTTAAGCTTTTCATGTTGGGAGGCAGGGGAGTGATTGACGAGAGTTGTCAGGAAATTTTCTGATTTTTCTGACCATTCTCTGATGTTTTCCTCTACTCTGGACACTGTTTAGTAGTTCGTACTCATTTGTTTAGTCCGTATAATAATCTTGAACAGGTAGGTAATGAGCAAATTGGAGAACCGAGAGTTTAAATAATCGACCCCAGGTTACACAGATAGCACAAGTAAGCTTCTCTCGTACAATAAGGACTCTGTAAATCTAGAACACGTGGGTCTGTGTAATAATTCTACAAATGACATACAGCGGTGACATGTCCCCTCATGTTGGTGGCACTCTTCACAGTGCTCCTTCTTCCTTGACTTGCGCTTACGCATTTTCAACTTGAGGTCTCTCTTTTCATCTTCTCCCAGAACTTTCTTTGGAAGCTTCATTGGACATAGAATGAATTTGCAAAATGAAGTTGGCTGTTCTCAGCAGAAGGAGAGAACACGTCAAATAGAAACCATTGTCGTTCTCCTTTCTGGTATTCCTTCTCAGAGATAACTGTTTAATTAAATTAATGTAGACTCTATTGGAGCAGTTAAGTGAATCAGTTTGTAATGGCTTCGTACAAACCACTTGGCTGTATTGATTCCCCGCTGCAGCCGGCTCTATAGTTAGGAAATCAGAACTGAAGGTTTAACTGCTTTGAAACCAGTCACTGACCTGGGAGAGACAGAGTCTTGATTAGATTGGATTTGGGAAATTCAAATGTAGACTGTGGATCAAAAGATGTATGTGGAGGTGAATGGGTTAAATCATATGCAAATCTGGAATGTTTTGCCAAGCCAGATTTCTTATGTACATAATGAGAGTTTCATGAGATTTTTTTTTGAGTTTAGTAGTCAGGGGACCTAATTATGTATCTTAACAGAACATCTCCTTCATTTTGGGTACCCGACATATATTAATAACTAAAGGTAAAATGGAGGGAATTTAATAGGAATACATCCTGATTTTTTTTTAGTGTTACTAAATTAAAGAAAGAAATCTGTATTAGAAAAAAGTTTGACTAGATGGAAACCTCTCTTCCTGTGCTTAATCTAAATTTTGGTTGTTTCCCACATAGTTGGAAGTTGAGGTTCAGAGATTCTTCCTACGTGCTGAAGTCGTAACCCCCCCCTTTTTTTTTAATTCATCAAGCCAATAAGTTGCTCAGAAGCCTTTAGTTACCTGTGTAATATGGATTCTCAGCTGTGTAACATGTATTCAAAGTCCTACATGATTTGGTTCCACTCTGTCTGGCCTTCTCTCCAGCCACTTACTAATAGGAGCTGTCTGTTCCAGTAAGATTTTTCTTCTGTAATTACACAAATGAAATATTTATTCCTCCCTGGAAGCCTTGCTAATAGAATTTCTTTTCTCTCCAACTCCTCTGTTACTCTGTAAGTTGAGTTCATCTTTCAGCATCTAGCACCTCCTTCAATCTCTGTCCCAGTCTGATCCAGACCCTACTCAGAATTTCTATGCTTTCTCCTTTGGAGACACCTTATTTTAAACTGTTCTATATTTTTACTTAATTCTTACATCTCATTTTGTTTTGTGGTATTTTAAAGTTTCTTGAGTGCATCTGCAGCTAGCACAGAGTTCAAAATCAGAAATGGATACTGATACGAACGGTTTTGAACTGAGTTAGGGTTCTGGAGAGAGAGCGAAGATTCTCTCTTTATGCTTTGAGCCCTCTGTAAAGATGCCCGTGACGGGGAATGTGAGCAGTGGGAGCTGTCCCACATTTCAGCCATTCACACTGCTTGCCCCAGAACTTAAGGCTGGCTTCCAAATTGGCAGAGGGGCCATGTCGTGAATGTGGCTCTGAGCCGAATATAGAAGGCTTGGATGGCAAAGTCTATTGCTTGATTTTTGTCTGCTGTTTCCACATGTTAGCCCTCTGTTCCTGGTCCCCCTTATTCATGTTACTACACCCCAGTGATCTCCCTTCCTAACTGAAAGGGGTCTGGATAAATGACACTGAAGGACAGTTCCTTCTCATCACCCCCAGCTTCCATCTGCCTGACAAGTAAGTTGCATGGCTTCTGGGAATTAGAAACTGTGTAGTTAAGTTCAGTAATAGTCTAAGATTTCCTGTATGGTTAAAAAAACCCACTACATTTCTGTTCAGTTTCATCTTATAAAAAGTATGAATGGAGGGGGTTGGATTGATTGTAGTGTGCGTAAAATTATTTAAAAAAACAATTGTTGGGCTATACTAAGAGAATAGATTTGAATGGTCCCTAGTAGATTAGTGCTGGGAGGTGCAGGCTGGGGTCTGGGGGTTAGGCTAGGGGCATGTAGGAGGTCTCTTCTGAAAGTGAGAGGATAGCAGAGATTTTTTTCCAAGAAAATAATTTGTAAAATATCAAGTAAAGATGCTATCATGATACCTTAGATATAACCATTGGAATACATCTGCTCTTGTACTCGTAAATCTTTTATTAGGCCAACTGATCGGGTTTAATAACTACTACTTGTCTGTATCTGTCTGTGGGAACATTGTAATTTGCAACATACAATCCGTTTACATTTCTTGCTGTTCTTTTATTGTTGACAGTTCTCAGAGTAAAAGAAAACAAAAGACTTTTTTTTTTTTTAAAAAAAAAGGGCTTTAGTGTTAAGAAATTCAATATCATGGAAAATGAAACTTCACAAAAAATGTTCACAGTTCACATTGAGAAAAAATGACAGTTACAATTTAAAAAGTTAAATACCTTACCTGGTTTTATGTATATAATAAGGTTGGTTAAGTTCACAGCCCCTTTTTTTTCTGTGCAGGAAACTTAAAACTATAGCCATAACTGAAGTATTTTAGCTTGCAGTCTTTATTAGAGATGCCTTTTCCATGTGACCCTTTTTCAGATCTGTGCAATTGGTTCAAAGGTGTTTGTTTCCTTATTGAAATGTTGATGCGGTGTAAGAAAATTGCCATACTGTGAAACTTCATGTCGCACTATTTCTGTCATTTCATCAAATAAAAAAATCGCTTCTCCTTGTCTTTCTGCATCTCCCGATTCTTAGCAGAGGAGAAAACTATGGCGAAAGAGACAAGCTGTTCCATGACGGTGAAGTGTAGGTGTGGTTTGCTTTGCATTGCATGGGAGATCTGGGGACTCGGGTGCCGCCACTGCAGAGCAGAGCCCCCGCGTGCGCCGGCACTCGTGTGGGCAGCCGGGTCAGGCTCCTTTCTTAAGAAAACGATCCGGCTTAGGGTCCTCACTGCCCTTTGTCGCCCTCTCCCAACGAGGTGATCAGTGGAAGGCTCTGCGGTGACAGAACCAGTTTGTAACAGGCTTGCCTGTCACGGGGCCTGCTGGCAGCTTGCAGGAGAATCTGACAAAGAGTGGCAGCAGAGGAGGCTCAGGGAGACAAGGGAAGGCAAGACACAGGAGGCCTGAGCAGGCAGGTCACGTTGCCGCAGCCACCGCTGCCGCCCTGCACCGCAGCCCCAACGGGGCCCTGAGTTCACTGTGCTGTCCTGGCTTGTGTCACAGAAGGGAAAGTTCAGGGCAGAAGTTCAGTGGCTAAAAAGTTCCATCCTCCATCCTCCAACTGCCCTGTGATTCTGCTACTTTCTCTCCCAGGGCAAAGCTTTCTAGAGAGTAGATGAGAATAATTTTTAAAGGGATTTAAAGTTTCTGTTTTCTCCTGCAGTGGAGAATGAAAGGCAATCCAGTTTGTAACTTTCAGTATCAAGTTGATTCTCAACAAACTAAGTTTATATGCAAAGAATTTAAGAAAATAACAATTCTAACAAACTCTGTGTTGGTCATCTTAATTTGAATGCCCTTAGATTTCTGTAGGGTGGCTAATTAAACTTTGGAGTTCATTATACTTTTTATATGGATACATTGAGTAAATCTGGAATTTTATAAAGGCAGAAATTATAGTTTGTAAATATGTCAAATATAGTGTTTATCCACATTTAAGAACAGGGAGTTTGCTTTGTGATCATCTTGTCCAGAAGAATTATTCTTGGATCAAGTTAACTAAAATTTTACTTAGCAATAGTTAAAGTTTATGTTTTGGAATAAAAGAGTATTTTCAGACTAGGTAGATTATTTTCAGATCAGAAGGTAACATAATGAATATGAAATAACTACCTTTGATAGTGATTACAAGGAAGAATTTATGAAGTTAGAAATAAGGAAATAATGGAAATATGCTACAGATGGACTCTTTGCATCATAAAATGCTAAGCTTAGAATGTGTCTTAAGGTTGCATAAGATGTCTTATATTTCCAGTAAGGAGGTTGGAGCCCAGACACATTCTTCACCTTCTTTGAATCATATAGGTTTAGGGAGCCTTTTAAAAAACTCAGTGTCCAGGGCTGTGTGTGTGTGTGTGTGTGTGTGTGTGTGTGTGTGTATACTTGATTTATCTTATAGTGGTTAAAAGTATGAATTCTGGACCTGGAATGCCTGAGTTTGAATCTTAGCTGTGTCACTTACTAGGTGTGTAAACTCAAATGAGTTATCTTATTGGTGTCTCAATTTTCTCAACTGTTTAAAAGGGATAATAATTATATTTACCATAGGTTTGATTACTAGATAAGTAAATACACATGAACGCTGTGAATAGTGTCTGGCATATAATACTGCCTGAGGGTTTGCTGTTGTTGTATCATTATTAATAAAAATTAATTTATGCAAAAAGAAAAGGCAACCAAGCTGGAAATGTACATTGAGACAAGATTTTAAGATTCTGCTACTCATCTTAGTGTGATTAACATTCTGAATCCCCGTTAATTTCCCCAGCTTTGTCACTAATGAACTTTTTTTTTTGAGGAATTTCTTTATCTGTAACTTTTTATAAAATATACTTCGTGTTATTTATAATTTTGCCCTGATGCATACAGAGTGTACTATAGACAGGGACTGTGAGTTTAACCAAGATTAAGCAACTTTGACTACAAAGTTAAATATTCGCTGACAATTTGTAACACGCTTTAGGATCGTTAATTCTGCATCTACTTCGGTGAGAATGATGGTCATCAAAAAAGGTAGATCATGAAGCACAGATAACAAAGCGGTCATGACTCCTCAAGTGAATGACAAGACCGATATTAATGTCCCGAGACCTGACATCCTTATTTAAAGTAAATGTGTTTCGAAATGACAACTTGAGACATTCGGAGAGTGTGAAGGTCAAGCAAATAAAAACATTTTGTTAATTAAATACATGGAAACCTAAAAGTTTTATGTGGAAGGGATATGTGCGATGTTGCATTTCCATCCCAAATGGTACAGAGTCTCAATAAGAGACTTTCCCTACTTGGGGTGGCAGCAAGGGTGGCGTACGTGTAGGGTGATCCATCAGTCTAAATCCAATCGCCGCCTAAATTGTACCGTAAATGTTTTACTTGAAGGAGATACAGGCTTAGAAAAAAGGAAGGAAGAGTACATCTTGGTAGAGATTTTGAACTTCCATGGTTTTTCTATATCGGCACATTGTGATTGCTTCCGAAATGTACTTAGGGATCTTGAAATGTGGAATTGCCTCCCTAAAAGTGAAAATATGACCTGTAATGGTAAAGATCTGTAGTGTTCATTTTTACTTGAAATGGATTATTTTTAGGATTGAGCTACTTATAACGACCCTGTGCCTTTATTTTCCAAACATATTAGAGACTCACAGGCAATCATCATGAATGTAGTGTGGCGTGAAGACGGTATTAAGGCATCATCTTCACTTCCTTCTTAAGTTCTGCTAAAGGAATTTAGTGATGGTAGACCCATAGACCTAAAAACTAAGGGACTTTGTGTTTGTTGTTCTGACGCATGGGTGACACCAGTGTGCCCTTCCTGACGTGGATAGGCCTCGTGTTCTGCCGTTTAAAAAGGTGACATTTTCATTTAGTTCCTGGTTAAATGTACATGAGAAAATTTCTACAGATCCCCCCCCCATAAAATCATGGTAATAGGTTATTATAGCAATCAGATTAAAATAAAAGTTGGCAGCCAGATTTAACTTAGCAGTGATTCTACATCAATAAAGACAGGTACAGGAAAAAGAGGTGATAGGAAGGTAGGAATCGGCTATACCTGAGATTTTACATCCTCCTCCTGCATTGCCGGGTTGTTTTCTGTAGGTTTCCTATTGTAATATTTATGTTTGACCTGGTTGGCACTAATTAAAATTCAAAAAAACCTGTTATAAAATATTTTAATTAAAATGAGAGCAAATAGGGAATCTCATAACAGGAGGATAAGAAACATGGCTGTGAACGTATAGTTTCAGAATCAGCAGGGTAATATTGCTATGACGCATCTTTTTGGTAATATTTTAAGTGAAAAGTGATCCGTGTTACCATATGGCAAAACATAGTGAAAATCTGAACTGTTAGACCGACACAGCTGTTAAACGCATAAATGTGGTTCTGTGTTTAGAATGTTTTCTACTACAGCTATTATGTGGCATTCCCAACAATTAATCTCCGGCTATTAATCGGCAGTAACTGTAAGTTGTGGTGGGCATCACAGATGGGAGAAACCTGATCTCTGCGGTCATTTACCTGGAAGGAACATGGCTAAGCTGTAGCTCTCAACTCAGATTCCGCAGGGTGGATTGGATAATAGACATTGACATAACTATTGAGCGCAGACCCAAATTATTTGGTTTCATCTTTTTCAATAAAGTTATGTGCTTTTGAAAATGGTAGCGACAACATGTAAGTCGTACATGTGTACAAATATGGGTGTCTATATACTTCTAATCTTTAAATAACAAACACGCGAAGGCTTTCGGAAGAATAATAATATTAGAAGCATCAGAGTAACTCAACTTAGTTTCTTTTTTTCCCCCTGTAAGCCAATTGAATCGGAAATCACATTTTCTAAACCTTTTATTTATTTAGAACTGGCAGGAACAAATCTATGAATATGTTTTTTTTTCCTCACTTTTTAAATGCATCTTCATTTTTAGAATTTCTACAGGAAGCTGAGCAAATCCTCCAATAGGAGAAAGTGTTGACAACTGACTATAGGAAAATTATCTTAATCTGCTAAATTTTCCGTCAAGCTTTCTTACAGTACATTTTAGGTCCAAATGGACTGTTTTCAGTATTGGTTATCATACTTTTGTTCATCTGTGAAATACTTTGTCTATCTTAATAAATATTTGTTGGCTTGGGAATGTTAATATTAAAATACGTGAGGATGATTGTGACTATTAGCTCAGAAAAACGTAATTCTTATTCGAAGCTCCTGCATTTTTCTTCTAACTTTGGTGAAGCTGTAGCTTTTTGAATTAACTGATTTCTCTGTTTGATGCTCTCTCTCTCGCAGTCCTTTGATAATCAGTTAACTATTCATGTGAAATCATATTATTACTATTGGTATTTTGGTTAGAAAGAACAGAATCTTGAGCAGAGAAAGAAGTCAAATGGAGACATAAAAACCAAAACAAATCTAAGCAAAACTGAAGGAAACCCAGGCCTCCTGGGACCCCGACGGCCACGAGGACTTGAGCTTCCACGTCTGTGTTTCTCTCTGAGGGGCCCTGGGCACACTGCCTCCTTCTTGCTGGCATGCGCCTGCTCTCTTCTTTTCCTTTCTCTTTAAAATTCTTTAACGGCTGCTCCTTGCATTCAGGATAGAATCCAGATCTTTATGTGACCTGCGCAGTTCGGCGTAAGCTCCGAGGCTCATCTCGCTACTTAGCATCGGCCACGTGTGTGTTCACTGTCCAAAAACAACATCAGCAACAGCAGCAAGATCCAGGCTTCTTCTCACTCCGGCTTTTCTTATCTGCTGCTTCCACAACCTGGAAAGTTCTTTGCCTTTCTGCTCCGCTTGTCCATACATGTGCTTAAATGCCATTTAGTTAAGTGTTCCTTAAGAGTCAACATTAAATGAAATTCCCTTTATCTATCTGCTCATTGTAAGTTTTATTTTCCTCTCTAGTGCGTATCATGATTTGTCATTATGCATGTCACTCTCCCGCTGGACGCTGGGCTGCTCAGAGCACACTCTGCCCATTTTGTTCATTGCTGTACCCCGAGTGTGTAGCACAGGCTTGGCACGTAGAGGGATTGGCTGCTGACTCCTAGAATAATCAAATGTAAACCAACTGGAAGGTGTAGTCACCGTATACCAACATGACTGCTAGACAGTAATAGATACCATGGGCAGGGGCAGTTTTTCAAGAAGAGGGTTTGGATTAGGTTGGCAACCAAAAACATTTAACAGCTGGGCTCGGTGACTCCCATTTGCAATCTCAGAGCTTTGGGAGGCTGAGGCAGGAGGATCGCTTGAGGCCTGGAGTTGGAGACCAGCCTGGGCGACATAGCAAGATCCCATCTCTAGAAAAAATAAAAACGTTAGCTGGGTGTGGTGGTGTGTGCTTGTATAATCCCACTCACTCGGGAGGCTGAGGTGGGAGGATCGCTAGGCACACCTGCCTGGGTGACAGAGAAAGACCCTGTCTCCAAACAAACAAGCAAGCAAGCCATTTAACATAACTGCCATTGTCACTTGTAATGGTAATATGAATACTTCCAGCACGCCTTTGTTTATGCCGAATTGCTATTGGCTAATAAGTGACATTTATTAGCTATATGTTTTTTAAAAATTACTTAAAAAACACTATAATATTTCTCAGTTGAACGTCAATATCTAGGAAATGTTTGCAACTAAAACTAATGATAATGTATTTCTATAGTTCATAAACAATTATTTTAACAGTAAATAGGTGGTTTGTGGTTTGTGATTATTTTTTACGCTTTAAATAAAAGACGCTGTAGAAATTCAAGATTTCAAGATGGTGGCAGAAATGATATGAAACAATTAGTGTATGACTTAGACTTTTTAGTTCTGGCAGATTGTTACATAGAAGTTTCATTCTTTTATTAAAATAGTAGTTGCAAGGTGTATGTTTCACAAAGAACATCTCAGAAATTTTGCATTTATGATCTTCGGACAGGGCATGAGTTGAGGCCAGCACTGGGTATTGTTGATTTGATCAGATTCTGGGAACATAATGTCTGAAACTCTGCTTCTGATGTCTTCTGGAGTCCAGAGGAAAATTAATGTACATTTCTAATTCACTGTTTAAAAACTTGGTGAGCACATGCTGAAGATTGTCTTTGGTTCATAGTTTTTTTGCAGTGTCTTGTGGAACCTAAGGTGCACGTATTGCCATTGGCATCTTCACAAATTTAACGGGAGTTTTACGTATAAAGAAATAGTGACTCACACCATTTTTTCATCAGTCGTGAAACTTTTGCGATATGGGAAATATGTTGATGAGATATCAGCCAAGTGTGAGAAAATTTAATATAACAAGGCACATTAAATTTTCTTCTGGCCATTTCTGTTTACCTCCAAGTATGAGCTATACTATTATTAGGATTGATATTTTGGTTGTAAAGAACAGAATCTTAAGTAGAGAAAGAAGTTGAATAGAGACATTAAAAAAAAAAAAAAAAGCTAAAGGAAACACGGGCCTCCTGGGACCCAGAGGGCCGTGAGGACTTGGGCTTCGACCTGTCTGTCTCTGAAGGCCTTGTGTACATTCCCCTCTTCCTGCTGGTGTGTGTCTGCTCTCTTCTTTCCTTTCCCTTTAGAATGCCAAGACCAGTACTGTGTGTGCAGCTTCAGAAAATCTGAGCCAGGGTTTGTTTTGCAAACTCTGCATAAAATTATCTTTCTGCTATTATGTTTATAGAAATACCAAACTATGTCCTTGCTAAAGTGTGTACATTTATTTTGCATTCTCTTCAAATGCTATTTTTTTTTTCAAATTTAAAAAAAATATTTCAAATCAATGTTTTTTTTTTTTTTTAAATCTGAAAATAAAAACTCGCTGCTTGGATACGTATCATTTGAATGATTATATTTTTTTTTATGAGGCTGAATCTCAACTGCGAATGTCTTGCTTAGAGTCAATATGCTCAAATATTAATAAGTATTCGAATTCTGTTATAAAAAATGTCTTTATGTTCCTATTTCTTTTTTTAAAAAAAGCTTAGTGTTGTAAGAGCAATATGCTGTATTTATCAATGAAATGTCAGGTCATTTGAGTGAGGGAATGTGGGCGGCAGCCCTTTGGAGGTGTATTTGAGGGGCTTTTCTGAATTTAACTCAGCTTCTGAATTAGCTGAGGTTATTGGGAACTGTGCAATAGCCTGGAAAACAGCAGTAACGCCACCACCAACAAAAAGAGGTCCATCCTGACATGGAAACAGAACAGGGGCAGATACCACTTAATCGAAGTTGCTGAACAAATTGTCTTTTTATTTCATACATTTCCTTAGACGTATTATATAAATCCACACACATCTGTTTCTTATACATTTGTTTTCTTAGGATTATTACAGTTTATTGAAATCAGCGAATATCACTAAATATTTCCTACTTAATTTCCTAGGACCTGAGTGAATCGTGTCCCAGTTGGAGGACGGGTCTAAAGAAAAAGGAAGCCTGGTGCTAAATCATGTGATTCACAAACATACGACGTTTCTTTCAGTGGGGGAGCATTTCTGAAGATTGTTTCCGGACTGGATTTTATGCATATACACCGAACAGTTTAGCCACTGCCTAAGCATTTTAGTAGCTATTATGAATATTATTAATCTACCCTACTTAACCTCTTATGATGAAAAATATAATTCTCTTTTTTTTTTGTTAAATAGACTTAATGACAAACATCTTGCAAATGAGATTTTCATATATTTCATCTCTTTCTTATGCTCAATTTAATCTATCAAAGCCACACATTGTGGAAGACATCTGGTATTGAGCTTAAGCAGCTGGCTTTCATTTGTAAGGGTTTTGAGCGAATTTTGGTGCTTGCCAACAATAATAGAGCAGTTGGCCAATGTGTTTTCTCTGTGGCAGCTTTGTGCAGCGTAGCAGAAGAGACCTGAGTTCAGGATCAGGTGAGTTTTCTGCCTCTTTCTTGCACATGTTCAGGGAGCGTGGGCTGAAGGCTTGCTGCGGTGGCTTGTTGAGTCGGAATCAGCAAGGGAGCAGTGTCTGATCAACACGCGTCCGTTTGCGGAACACGGGGTCCGCAGTTTTTGTAGCGTGGCTCTGTGTATTTCCTATATCACAACCACTATAGGCAGTTTTTAAGATACAGCTCCCAATACCCCAGCCCATATCTATTACACAGATATTTGGGAGCTGAGTTCAGAAGGCTTCAATTTAGTGAGCTCTCCCAAGAGATTGCGTACACACTGGATTCAGGTTAATCAGTTTATTCTTTACCTAGGGACAGAACCTCTCACCCTCCTTTTCTGACCGAGACATGAAACTGTTTTATTAACACATATTTAAAAGGAATTGTCAGGACTTGTTTCAAAAGTAATTCACCCACATACCCAGTGTGGACATTCTTTCCTGAAATATTACATCAGCATGACCTATTGATTAATAGAACAATTGTCCTAGCACTATTTAGAGATCGTCCCTAATGAGAAAGAAAGGATAAGAAGTCTTCATTTACTTGGAACAATCCAAGTATCAGCTGAAGGATTTCTAGGAGCATGAAAGAAACTGGGAATCTCACATTTCCCAGCTCTTGATACATTTGATTAAATAATTTCTGTCTCCAGATAGTCGTTAGACACCTGTTAGGCCCCTGGAAATCTTTTTTAGAGTTTGGCTCTGTGAAGCCCCTCAGAAAGCACCGTATTTTAGCTGTTTGGATACTCCTAAGCCAGTGCTCACCCCCGATTATATTAAATATGTTCTTCCCTGTGAAAATTGTTTGTGTCTTTGTGGCTATCTAGGCGGTTTTGGGGACCATCCTGGAAAGAAACCAAGCCATAACTCTCTTTTCTGCTTCTGCCGGAAAAGTTCTCTGCCAGAATTGCTACTCCCTCAGTTTAGTATTGTTTCGTGGATTCTGAGTCCAGCATTGAGTTTTCCAGACAAACACGTTCAAATTCCACGACAGTATGGAAACATACCCAGGGAGTATGTAGGTGATGTGCCCTTTGCCTCTTGGGAAGTTAATAGGTGGTGATCGTCTGTTGTTCAAATGTCATTAACCGGAAATAGACTTTCTACTGTATCTTTGAAAGTTAGCACTCAAGTTATTTTAGAGAGCTGTTGTATTCCTTCAGGGACTTGATTTAAGAAAAAATAGACACACATACACACACACACGTGCACGCACACACCCCAGTTAGTGTACACAGGCAACACCCCAGAATGTGTAAAATAAAAAGAGGGCAACAGAAGGGGCAATCCAGATGCTTAAGATTGTCTCATTCCATAATCCATGTCATGCATGGGCTACATCTGCAGCTTTTTAAAGTTTCTGGAGGAAGCTCAGCGATGCAGCTGTCTCTAATGTACCGTGAACCTTGAAAAGGAATTTCCTTTCAAGTCAGAACGGAAGTAGTTTGCGTGTGGGATGGTGGAGCCGAAACTCTCCCCGAACAGAAAATAGAGAGCCGTGGTATAAACAGGCATTTACACAACCTCAAACAAACCTGGGAGAAATAGACACCAATGGCACCTACACCCTCATCTTAAGAAGACCTAGTTTATTTTAATGATCTGCTTTGGTTTTCTCGTTTTTACAAGTGAGGCAAATGAGGCAGAAAGTTGTCAGAGTCTCACTATATCAGTGCTGGAGCCAGAGCAGAACTTGGGATCGCAGAGATTTAGTTCCAGTTCTTTAGGAATCACATTTAAATTTGATGCTAGGATTGCTCCCTAGGCTGAATGTTTAGAAAGCTGAGATTAGGTCTTCGCCCCAGGGACATTTTATTCAAGAGACAGTTTACAAAAACACACATTACCACCACCAAGAATAATTGTCAGTGTATTAATAAAGCTCTTGGTTGATAACTTCTGCTTTGATATCTTAGTAACTTTTACTTTGATTTTTCTATTTGTTCTAGTATGCAGGGTGTCCCAAAAATCACTGTACATAGGGAGAATGGGAAATTGTAGCTAAATGCACCTTTGTTTACAAAATACTCATTGCACAATTTTTCCGTTGTATGGAGACTTTTGGGACACCCTGTATATTATAATATCCTAATATATTCTAGTTTGTGAAAAGTTCTCTATATGCAACCACACGTAGGATGTTATGATCTAGCACCCACAGGATTGCAACTTACGCACAGTTTGTTCTGAGCCAGAATACCTCCGCGTCTGAGGTTAGGAGGGTACAAAGTTGAGGAACACATTTGAGTTCTCGCAAAGAATTTTGCATCTCATGCTGAACAATGGGACATCTTTCTCTTTTTTCCCATCTGAAATGTTAAAGAGATTACTTGCAAACTATCCCGAGTATATCGATGACTGCAAATAAGAAATGTGATCTGCGGCTTTGCACCTTGAGAGTGAGTGGTACTTTACTCCTCTACAGATTTATTTCTTAACGATAAAATTACACGGTTATTGTTCCTTTCCACTGTCGGATATCGCTTGTACTGGGATCCTCTAGATTCACACAGTGGATTTTCTAGTGCTGAGCAGTTGCTGCAGAATGTTTTAGAGTAATTGATGATGTGTCTTTAGCAGGTAAAATTGTTACAGTATTTTCCCTAATCTTTCTAACTTTCCATTGCTTATTTCTTCAGTAACTGTGGATCCGGAGTTTAGTTTTGCAAGCTGAATGAGATATTGCGAGTTTTTTTTGTTCTGTGGCTTTGGTTTGATTCATATATGGCTATTTAAGGGCTTTTAAAGATATGTTGGAGATGTCATGTCACCTGTTTGTATTTTACAAATACTCAGGCAAAATTAAGCTCCCTCCCCTGAAGTTCTATAATGTAATGTTTTACTTTATAGTCTGGATTGTTTTATTCCTGTGGCTTTTAGTGAAACATTATTATCTACACAATAATCTAAAAGATCTAAGGGTAAAAAAGTGGCATTCTTCTAGCTGTATCAAATATTAATAATCTAATAGTAACTGGTATTTTTAATTTGTGATTTTACAATTTAAAAATCCAAGAATACAAATGTCAGCATTCTTTTTATGTTTCAGTGTGTGCATACTTGCATTTGTAGATGTTTAAGCACAGGGCAAGGTAAGAACATTTGCCTTTCCAGGTATAAAAACTTAACGGTTTTATAGTGTTATGGCTATAGTAATTAAAATAATGTGTCTAGGGTAGTCCTCAGGTATAGGTGCTTTATTATTATCTTCATTGTATAACTGTGGAAACAGGTTCAGAGAAGTTGAAGATCATGTTAAAAGTCACAAAGTTAATATGTATTAACTTTGTAGGGTTAGATAGAGTCTAGATTTAGATAGAGTCTAGATTTAAATCAAGACAGCCTGGCTGCTGTGTCCTTTCTATAGGTAGCTATACTATGGAACATCTCTTAGAGGATAGTGTGTATATGACTTAAAGTTCAAAAAAGATGAAAAACCAAGAAAATATGGAAAACATTTTAGAATTTGACAACAGTAAAATTAATAGTAGTTAAACAAAGCAAACCACAAACATTCAAAAGGACAGCCCTACATACTTGGAAGACATGTTGTATGACATATAACTGAGAGGTATTTATTGTTGATTGCATATAAAAAATATTCCAAAATGAGAAAAAAATGATAAAAATGGAAGAAGACATTAACAGACCATTCACAGAAGAGGAAGATGGAAATACAGGAAAAGATGCTCAATAGAAAACTGCAAGTTAAAATAATGAGATACCAAGTTATAATCAGCAGATTGGCAAAATAATAATCTGAGATTGCCCAGATTTGGCAAGAATGTGAAGAAATGGAAACCCTTAACCACTGTTAGTTGTAATATAGATTGTTTCAACCATTTGGAAGAGTGCTATGTTATTTATAGACGTAGGTAAGTAATTGTATAGAAATATTCATACGTTAAGGTTAAGCAATGGTTTCTTAGGTATGACACCAAATGCATACACAACAATAGAAAAAATAATGAAATGGACGTTTCATCAATTAAAAAAAAATCCCTTTTGTTCCTCAGAGTACAGCATCAAGAAAGTGAATAGACAGCCCACGTAATATATTTGTCAATCACATAACTGATAACATGCTTGAATCCAGACTATATAAGAACCTCTACAAATCATTAATAAAAAGAAAGTTAACTCAGTTTAAAAATGGGCATGGATCTGAACAGACATTTCTCCAAAGAATATATACAAATGGTCTATAATCACCTGAAAAGATGCTTAACATCGTAAGTTATCAGAGAAATTCAAATAGAAACCACGAGATACGACTTCACACCCACTAGGATGGTTATAATCAAAAAGACAGAAAATACCGGTGTTAGTGAGGATGCGGAGACACTGGAGCCCTCATCCACTGCATCTGGGGATGTGAAATGGTACAACCACTTTGGTAAACAGTCTGCCCCTTCCTCAAAATGTTAAATGTGCAGCTGTCATTTGACCCAGCAATTTGATTCCTAGATGTGTACCAAAGAGAAATGAGAACTTACGTCCAGGAAAAAGCTTGCACACAAGTGTTCGTAGCAGTGTTACGCATAGTAGCCAGAAAGTGAAAAACAACCCAGACATCTACCAACCGATAAATAGATGAACAAAGTGTTATGTATCTATATGAGAGCATGTTATTTGACAATAAAAAGGAATGAAGTGTACTGATACCTGCCACAGCAAGGATAAACCTTGAAATCATTATGCTAAGTGTAAGAAGGCAGACGCAGAGGCCACAGATTGTATTATTTCATTTATATGAAAAATCCAGAATAGTTAAATCTACAGAGAAAGTAGATTATCAGTCAGTCCCAGGTGTCCTGTGGCTGGGAGTAGAGGGGGTCACTGCTAATGGGTACAGTGTTTGTTTTTTTGGAGGGGGGGAGGGAGGGGTCTAAAATTGTGAGATGGTTGCATAATTCTGTGCATATATTAAAAAGCAATGAATCGTACATGTTTAATGGCTGAATTTTATGGTATGTAAATTGTATCCCAATAAGCCTCTTAAAAAATATGCATAGGAGTGGTAAATAGCAAATTTAGGGTAATGGGGAATACGGGAGAAGGAGCTAGAACTCATTTGGCTTCATCCTCTAATATTTTATTGCTTAGAAATAAGAAATCTGCTAAGATTTTATAAAAATGAGTTGGGAGAATCGTATTCTCTACCCATTTTTGTCTATTGGTAGAATTTTATATAACAGAAGGGCTAACCAGAAATGAAATTAAGTACATTACATCTCCCCCTCCCTTCCAGCTAGAAACATTATGGGTTTTCCTTTTCCCTTAAAAATTGAAGAAAATATTCTCTACAAATAAAATATTCAGTTAGGGCTCCTACATTGACCATTATTTGCTTTTTCTGTTATCAATTATAAGAATATTTTATCTCTAAAACCAGAATTTTACAAGTGATAAAACAAGGCAATTTTATTGTTTTGTTTAATAAGCAAAATTCTTTGTGATTAACAGTTACCGTTCGTCCTGGTTCCGACAGATCCTCTTTCCTTTGCTAAAAACTTAGCAGACTAGCCCACCTGCAATCCTGCTTGCTTAGTTAACGGGAAATGGTATCTTCTGGGCACAGCTGCTGTTCATAATTCTGAGCCTGGCCTTGTGGGAGGCTGTTGATTTGCCCATGAACCTTTATCTGGACTCTGCCCTCCCCACGATAAAAGATTCTCTTGGTGGATAAAGAGCACGCCCAAAGCCAGGAAGGCTTATTCCTGAATCCGAGGGGCCATTCCTTTTCTACTGGTACCCAAATCCCTTTCCTGTCATCGGAGACGGTGGTTGGAAAATTGCCTGCACTGACACGTGTTTCTCAGATAGGAGGAGCTCAAAGTCATAACAAAACCATACTGTCCTAGAATATTGTTTTATACATTTGCCACGCAGGGCTGTGGCCCTCACTTGGGAGGGAGAATGACCTCGGGACTTTAAAGTTTGTACGTTGGAGGACTAATAATGAGAGACAGCAAAGAGGACTCAAGCAGCTTGGAACTCTGGAGCCTAGAAACGTAAGAGCAGGTGGAATAGTTTTAAGCCAAATCAAAGAAGTCAGAACATGTGCAGAGCCAGAGATTCCAGACAGCGCTTTTCACATTGCGGTTCCTGCGTCCTCATCACAAGGGAACCTTTTGGAAAAGCAAATTCTTGGGCCCCCAAAAACCTGAACCAAAGACCTCAGGGGATGAGCCCAGGAATCTGGGTTTTAACAGGCCCTCCAGGTGATTCTGATAAACACTAAAGTTTGAGAACCACTGGACAAATTATGTCTATTTTTCAATGCCAAGGCAGTAAGTTTGGACTTGATCCCACAGGCCATAGAAGTTCATGGGACGTTTGTGAGCAGAGTTATGGAATGATTAAAGTAGTGTCTTATTTAGGTGATAGGGTTTTCTGTCTCATTTTTCTAGTAAAGGAATTTTAGTCTAGGTAAGTAAAAAACCACAGTATCTAGTGATCTGATTTAATTCGTACTTTTCTGGAGGGTATGTTGGTTTGTAGTTTCTTTTAATTAAATGAGAGAGTTGTTGAATGATTTAATAGAACTTTGAAACTTTCAAACTTCAGTGATTTTTCTTTGCTATAGATTATAGGTGCTTCCCTCTGTATGCCATTTGGTTCCCTAAACTCAAAGCATTTTACAGATTTAACAGGACACCTAGGTGTGCTCTTAAATCCTGAAGATATTACCCAAATCATTTTAGAAAATCGCTTTGGGCATTCCCCAGGTCATTTTATTGTGTAATTTTTCCCAAGTATGAAATGTTTTCATTTTTCCTCTTAATCTTGTTATATATCAGTAACACATGATGTGTTGGCATCTTCTGGAATAACACATTTGTTCCAAGCGAAAAGGACTAGGTTCAGAAAACCCAGTCGGCCAAGGAGTTTACCCGACAGAAATCTATGTTGAATCTAAAACTAATGTGCTCACATTTTCCATCAGAACGAAAATGGAGCGAAGCCAAGAAAGCACTATGAGCAGTTTGTTGGTCTCTGCCCTGCACGAACAGCATTAGCTGGATATGTCATTTCATCTTTTAGGTCACAGACAACATGTTGAAAAGGATCTTCTACCTGTAATTCCGAGATGGGGAGGACTGTACAAAATAACAATTTTGTTATCCTCTCCTTGAGAGTCCTTTTGGTCAGTTAGGATAATTTTATTTAATTCCAGATGGTCATACTTTTACATTTAAATGGAAAGTTGGTATAAAAATGCAGTAAGCATTTTTACTGTTAATTTCCCTAATCCTATAAAATATTCTAGAGCATACCAGACTTAGCTCTTGTCCAAGAATTAGCTGTTTGGGAAAAGGTAGCTTTTTCCGATGGGAATGAAAGGACTTGAATTTTAATACTTGCCTTGCTACTAAATATTTATTATGTGACTTTGGGCATCACTTTTAATATCTCAGAGGACTAAGTGAGATAAAAATAATTGAAATATTTCATATGGAATGTCGGTTTGAACAGTGTTATTGCATGTCTAAAACATATAATGACTTGGAGAAACCATTCATTTTTTCCCCTTGATTTATCACTGTTTATTGAACAGTGCGTGTCTTTCAATGTGGTGTGATATGCTCTGTGGAATTCAGGAAACTATTCCTAGATGGAGATCATGTTCCGGAGCAGAGGAAGACAAACACAAAGAATACTTTGGGAATAGATAGGTATGCCTCTGACTTAACAGGAGGTATCGGCCAAGTTGACAACTAAAGGCTGATAAGTTATCTGGGCAAAGAGAAGAAGTGAACAAGTTCCAGACAGGGACCAACATGAACAGAAGCCCAGAGAGACCCAAGAGAGCCAGGCACAGCCAGGGAACTGCAGAGTTTGGTGTAACTGTGGAGTGGGGGGCAAGGGGTCATGAGCAGCTAATTTGAGATTGTAAACAGGAGACAGATGATGAAGGTTTGCGTGGACCCAGGATCAGAAACACGGACTTTTTCCTATGGGTTGCAGAGATCCAGTGGTGTTTCTCTCCACCTTCTCCTGTCAATTAATGGCAGTTCCATGCTTACAGTTGATTAAGACAAAATTCTTGGTGTTATCCTTGGCTCTTTTCACCTCCCACATTGTGCACATGGTCCATTGGAAAATTATTTCTGCACTGTCTGTATTGGGCACCTGTGTCCATCACTTTAGAATCCTCTTGGATCTACTCAACTGCTGTTACGGCTGCAGCAACCAGTGCCACACAGGCACTGACCAGCTTAGTGAAGGTGGAGTTAGACACTGCCTCATGTCCTGGCCTCCTGCTGTGTGCGCTCTTGGATGTAGCATGGGGACTCGGGCAGGAAGCATACCGACCGTCCTCACGCACTGCCCTCAGTGAGGGACAGACGACTGCTGATGAAGCCAACCTGGCCACGGGGGGTGGGGCTTAGGGATCATCACTTTTCCTTTTCCCCATGGGTTGGATATGCTGAGACTCATGTCTTAGTACCTCTAGTGGGGTTGAACTAGATACCCATCCTCAAATTGCCATTGTGTTCTTCCCTGTTTAACAACGCCAGTCACGCACTCCAATGTCCTGGGATGCCATTCCCAAATGAACTACGTCTGTGCCAGCAGTTGTCTTAGGCTATACTTTCCTGGGAAACCAAGATTATGATACTACCTTCTAAATACATTAAGTCCTCATGTAACATCTTCAGTAGGTTCCGGGAAACTGCTACATTAAGCAAAGCAACATGTAACAGGTCCTCGAATAACACTGTTTCCTTCAACATCATTTCATTGTGATGTTGATGAGGGGAAAAAAAATTGGCTTCATCGTATGTAGTTTAGCCTATAGTCCCAGTTTCCAAGGACCCATCGACGAGGTTAAGTGAGGATATAGTTATTGTGAATCTCGAATCTGACCCTTCTCGTCACTCCGTCAGTACCAGCCACGTCCAGACCACAGTCAGTGCTGGCCATAGTCACTGCCATAATCTCCCGACTGGCCGTCTGCTTTTGCTGCTTCTCTCTGTAGTCCATTCTTAGCACAGCAAACTAGAGTAGAAGTTTTCAGCCAGGCCCTCTAGGATCTGCCCCTCATTTCTTCTCTGACCTTGCCTCCTACTGCTGTTCCTCTTGCTGGGACAAACTGGCACCTGTCACTCCTCAGAAGCACCCGGAATGCTTCCAACCTCAAGGCTCTCGCTTGATTCTCCTTCTGTCTAGAACACTTCTGCCTTTCTTCGTAGGTCATTCTCTTCATCTCTCCCTTCTCAAACATGCCTTTTACAGGGAGGAAGTTCTAACCATCCTCTTTAAAATTACAACCAGTCTCAGTAAGGACTATCCCCTTCCTGGCTTTTATTTCTCTCCAAAGCGCTTAGCATCATTTATGTATCTTCCTGTTGTTTTGTTTACTGTCTCTTTTTCTCCAGAGGGCATGGAATTACATCTGTTTCTTCCCACTGCTATGACCTTGGGCCTCGAATAGAGCCTAGAACAGAGCCTGGTACCTGGAAGGTGCTCAATAAATGACTGTTGAGTTAAGTAAATGAGGGCATATTTTAGAAAATGTAATTCTTGCTGTAGTGTAAAGATGGTTAAAGGCAGGTGGGGTGAGAGAGCAGAGATTAGTAGGCTGTGGTGACAGCCAGGTAAGAAATGACGAGGGCCTCATTTAGCATCTCTAACAGCATCCGTGGAAAGATGAGGAAGGATTGCAAAAAAATATAGAAGATTAAAATGGTTACGTTGCTGATGGATTAGGTATAATGCATATGAGAGTCAGACAGCTAAGAAGACTCTGAGGCTTTTTGACTTTGGCAGGTGGGTGGATGGTGGTTCTGTTCATCAGAGAGAAAACTGAAGAGCAGATTGAGAAAGGAAAGGGATAAAGGTGGTGAGGCTTCATGAAGGAGGAAGGGTAACTTCGGAGTATGTTGAGTTTGGCGTACTAGCAAGAGTTGCTAGTATCAAAAGGCAGAGGTCCAGCAGTCATTTGAATGTATTGGCCTACAGCTCAGGAAAGGGTACTACAGGATGAACTAATGCCTCTTAAGAGATGGTGGCTTGCGGTAGGCTGGTGGCCGTATACAAACCAAACAAGGAAGAGCCACGTTACTAGCCTTAGGGCACACATGTGTTCCTATGTGAGCTTAGGAGTTCTTAATTGTTGTCACTGTTTCTTTCCTAGATTATTTCAAAAGACAGTTAGAAAAAGAAAACCTTGAGAAAGATAGAAAATTATCTCCTTGATTCATTTTTGTTGGTACATTTTCAAAAAAGGAAAAAGTCATTTGTCTCTTAAGGTGAGGTGTCTCAGTACCTCTAGAGTACAAAGAATTTATCTTTAGCTCATCCTGGCTAGCTTCAAGCTCTGTATTTTGCTTTCATAGTCCTCTTCTTTTGTTGAAAACATGTTGAAAACTTTCTCCTTTCGTCACCAGAAAGGGAGTAAGTTCTTTAGTAAAACATCCAAAATGTATGCGATGAAAAATGTCTAAATGTTTCAAGTAAGAGTTTTGGCATGTGTGTATATATCTGTTTAGTAATATAAAATTTTTAATTGTTGTATTCTTCACCAACACATTTTTCCTGTATGTTGAAGCTCAGGTTTTTACCAATAGCTTTCATACCTCTGGTGATTTTTATTACCTTATTTAGTAGAGGAGAGTCAAGCATGTTGAACTGGTCTTCAACCTAGAAATTTATTAAACAACTTAATTTCTCAAGGGGAAAACACTGTTGGAAGAGATTGCTATATACAGATCTCTGGGCCAGTAGAGGGTAGAGATGGGAAAGATACTGCCTAAGGAAATTTGTAGAAACTAAAACAAAATCAGTGTCTGAACAGTGACCATCTTTTAGTTGGTGAGTGTGAAAGCTTTGATGTATTTCTTGACTTTGATCCTTGCTGTTTAATCTCATGCTCACAGTCTGTAGTCTGCTCAGACGATGTCGACGATTTCGCAGTCTTAGCTTAATTGGAGACTCAGTGGGGCTCAGAAGTATTGCGGGCCACCTTGCTGCAACTGCTATCCATAAGGTATGGATTCTCCACACATACATATGTGAACTCTAAACCATATTACTGGCAGTGAAATCGCAATTATTGCTTTCATGGATGGGAGAAATTATGAGAACCGTAATTCAAGGGCCCAAGATAGTTCTGATTTAATTAAAAGAACCTTTCGTACTCTTTTTTAAAAAGCATGGTTACCTTAATGGAACTTTGTAAAAACTTAAAATAACTGTATTAGGGTTCACAAGAGAGTCAGAGCCAGTAGGGGGTTTGTGTGCGTGCATGTGTGTATGAAGATATTTATTATAAGGAATTGGCTCGCAGGATCATGGAGGCTAACAAGCCCCAAGATGTGCATTTGGCAGGCTGGAGACCCCGGAAATCCGATGGTGTAGTTCGAGTCAGAAGGCTAGCAAGCTTGAGACCCGGGAAGAGGGGAGGTGGTCTCAGTTGGAGTCCAAAGACGTGGGAAAAAACCCAGTCCCAGCTTGAAGGCAGCCAGGCAGAAGGAGTTCCTCTTACTTGAGGGAGTTTCAGCTTTTTTTGTCCTATTCAGGCTTTCAAATGCTTGGACGAAGCCCACCCACATTAGGGAGGGCAATCTGCTTTACCCAGTCTGCCAATTTAAAATGTTCATCTCATCCAAAACCACCTTCACAGAAACACTCAGAATAATGTCTGAGCAAATACCTGGGCACCTAGTATCCCCGTCAAGTTGATACGTAAAATGAACCATCACGATAACCTATTTTAAATCTGTTCACATTCGTTCAATCGGTAAACCTTTTAGGCATACCTCTGTGGATTCAGCAGAGGGTCAGACATTGTGGGTGTTCTAGAGAAGTAGAAGACAGACGTCAGCCTTGATAGAGACAAGAATAAAGTTTTATAAAATAAGGAAAAAATACAAGTCTTCGGTGGTTGTATTCTCCACCATGACATTTTTCATGTATATCGAAGCTAACCACGTGGGACTAAAATTGAATTTCTTACTCTGAACTTTAAATTATTAAGTAGCCGTTAAGACAACTATATACTTTGCCATGAGACCTTGTGGGTGTCTCCCTACTTTTGGCAACCAAGAAATGCTGAAGGCTGTGGCTTTATCAGGAGAAGTTTATCTGTGTGATACCATCCTCTGGCCAGTATGTAGGATTGATGTTAAAGGCAACGCTTCGGTGAATGCTTTCTTTGAAGACTCACATCCAGTGTGAAAACCTTTTATTTTTCTGAAACAGATTTAGGGCCCTTTCATCATAGCAGGGCTTGTCTTGTTGATTTGGATCAAAATCATTTCCTCCCACCCAGCATCATGACCATTTTACTGTTCAGCGGTGCAGAAGGCATTCTAAAGAGTCGGTGAAATGTTTTGGATCATTCAGAGCAGGATGAGAGACAAAAAAGAAAATACCACTGACAGAACTTTCTGGAAAACTTACTAAGGCAAAAATAAGTGCATTTCCACCCTGAAAAGTGAAGTGTTCTAATGATAGGAGTCAGATAAACATCTAATATAGAACGGAATGTTTAAAATTCCACTTAGCGTGTCTTCATGCCTTCTCTCCTTTGGAGTCTTCCTGTTTTCCCTCTCAACTTCTAGGGAAAGAAAACACAACTTCACTTATTGTCTAATGAATATTTATGAAGTCCTTTGACAATTAAGAGCTCATTAAAATTCACTTTAAAAGAAAAGAGATAAAAACTCTTTTAAGACCAAAGCAGGATGTGTTGGCCGGTAGAAACTTACATCTCTCTTTCCCTGTTGTGAATTGTCGAGTCAGAAACACTCTGCAAATGAACTGTCCTTTAACAACGCCCCTAGGTAGTAGTTAAATAAACTAGACGGATTTGGTTATTATATGGTGACTTTAATTTTGCACTGACTTCTGGCTTGGTGGGTGCTTTTTTCTGAGGAGCTTTTATATGGCATATCATAATGGTTAGATCAGGCCGCAGAGTCACTTTTTGTATTTAAATCTGAGTTTCAACTCTACCTAGCTCTATGACCTTGAGCAAGTTCTCCGTGCCTCAGTTTCTGTATTGATAGGACTATGCAACCCACAAGCTTGTTGGAAGGAGCAACTGAGTTAATACACAAAAAATACTTAGAATACTGCCTGGCTCGCTAGTTTTCTCTGCCTTGAGAAATCGTTTCTTTCAATTCATACTGGTTGGCTCTTGCTGGAGCCATTTGGAAAGGTCTTTGTTTTCCCCTTGCTAAAGTGATGCAAAGGAATGATTAAAGAATCCTGTCTTCTGGTAGGTAGCATTTTATTTTCTATCTTCATTTCAATTTTGCTTCTTTCTGAGACCCCAAGGCCCGAACCTGCAAATTCCAGCTACCTTGGATTGCAGCTGCTCTCTTTTGGTTCAATGATGATGCAAAAAATATGGGAATGACTAAATATATACCCATTAACTTTCAAAAACACTGTCTTTTATGAGTGAAAAATTGTTCAGGTAAACAAAGCACTTTCAAGCTGGAGCAGTTATACCATTTTTGCTGCTGCTTTAGGTAAAACATGTTATTTGGTGATGGAAATAACGAAAATACCTGGACCTGAAATCAGACAATGGCCTAGAAAGGTAACATGCCTGCTCACTATTATTTTAAACATGAAATAGAAGTATGTATTGGGATGGGCAAAGAAATGATGAAATGTCCATCCATATAATTCTTTTTCCATGAGGCTTACCATTTGCAGAAGCAAGCATTGATCTGGAAAGCAAAAATTTGTAGTTCCGTTGATAAATGTGTCCCTCTAAAGAACATCCCACTTATTCTTAAGTCATTTACCATCCTACTTTGCACGCTATGGGTCATAAGATTAAATTTATGTTTGTAAAGTGCTGAGTAGCTGTTATTTAACTCAAACCTTATCTTTAAGACAGGCCTCATAAATTTAGTAATAATTAGTCATAGTTTCCACTGGAATTTTTACTGTTTTCACCATCTGCTCTTCTCAGAGTCTGTATGCAAGGTGTTTGATCTGTTTCACAGTAACTGAGTAAACCTTTACTTCTGATAAATAATTTCTATTGGAAAATGTTTGCTATAGTCACGATTTTTTAAGCAGTTGATAGTGAATCTGCTGAGTTAGTCTTAAGTTTTTTAGATGCGTCATAGGGAAACCTTATTTTCACGTTATATGTGCATGATATAGTATTAGTAATACGACCCTAATGGAAGATTAGAATACAATTCTTTTATCATTTAATGGCTACTGTGTACTTGAGTATTTACACCAAGTTTTGATTGTTGTTAAATTTGCTGTTACTATTCTTACCTATCTGGTCTTCATTTTGTAGTAGAAAGATTTTAGAGAACAAAGTGAATTATTTCCAGATTTCCAAGTAGGCGCTCAGATACACTGGTACTGATGAGTCTGCTTTTTAGTTTACGTTATCATAAGGCTTCTGTCTCCCAGCTCAGTGTGGTCTTTAGCCACCTTCTTCTGTCCAGCCACTATCACAACTCCAATGTCCATTCTCTTTCTGGGTGTAGGCATTGAGGGCTGAAGGATCAGACTTGTTAATTTGTCTAATGCAAAGAGAGAAAGAAGGGAAGACCCAGGTGTTGAACTACAAATGTCCTGTAACTGTAAAACGAGGCTTAATTAAAAATGGTAAAATGTTCAGAAGGCAGTGAAGAAAGTTCCTCAGTTGTGGGCAGAAATGGAGGTGTTCAGTGAAGAAGCTTGTCTCTTCCCAAGAGTCCTACTTTGATTTACAACCCTCATTTCATTGGATATGTAGTAAAATTTTAGGATGAATCGATGCTTTGCTTGGAAGGATGAGCTTATTTCATGCTCTGCAGGAATGCATTGCGACTATATTAGAGTTACACTCCAGATTGGTCTTAGACTGTGGTTAGCTTGTCTTTTTAGTCCATTATGATCATGGATGTATTTGCTGAGGTAAAACTACCATGAAAAGTCATAAAGTAATCTGGTTTGTTTAAAAAAAATTTTCATGCTTAAAGACGTAAATGTCTTTCTTCAAAAATTTGCAAAGGCTAAAATTAGAGCTGGATGCATATGTGAGCCAATTAACATCGAATAATAAAGTCCTTTGGTTCCAGACTGCAGCTAATAATAGTATGTAAGTTGTTCACATTTATGTGGGGCATGCTATTCTAGGTAACCCTTCTAAGCATTTTGTGTATTTGAGTAAGTATTATTATCTTCATTATACAGATAAGGAAATGGAAGTTCATGGAGGTTAAGTAAATTTACTATCACACAGGTAATTATTCAAATTAATAATCAGTTGGGTGACTCATGTAAATAAATTGTACTACTTGCAACAAGAGGGAAAGAGTTACATAGTGTGCAACTATTATTTAAGATAGGGTAAAATATATAACATGGTAAAGTTCCATGGAAACATCAAAAAAGAAGCATGTACTTCTGATGGGGAAATGTAACAGATGGTGAAGAAGAGGGAGGGTCTTGCAGGTTGCAAGAATATCATGAGCAAAGGCCTGGGCTTATAAAAACATGGTGCACCTACTAAGCGTAAGGTGTGGATAGGGAGCAGACCATGGGAGAAGATGAAGCTGGAAAGAAAGGTCCAGTCCATTGGTGGAGAACCTTGAATGTCTTCCTAAGAGTCTTTTATCTTGCTTTAGCTTTTTAGTTTTCCAGCACGGGCATGTGTGTTGGTGTTTTTAGAAGGCAGCAGTGCAAATAACAGATTATAGCAGTGGAAGGAGATCAGAGAGGAGGACTACAGCAGCACTGACTGAAGACAGGGATAAAGGGAATAGAAAGGAGGGACTCCAGCCCATTACTCGTATTTTGTGGTGAGGAAACACAGAAGACTTATAGAAACCTACTCTTGCTGTCGGTGAAAGGAGAGATCAAATCTACACACATCTTTTGCTGGTGACATAAAATTACCACTGTCATTGGGTGGTTTGGTTAAGGCAGTAATGCAGAGTAGTGAGAATCTTAACTCAGAGTAAGACCTTCTGTATGAGCCTCAGTCACTTGAGAAAATGGGAATACTTGTGTCTGTTTTGTAGGTTTTGGTATGAGTGATATGAAAACATGGGAAAGCTCTTAGAATAGTGTTTCACCGGTGGTAGGTACTCAGTAAATGGTAGTTTTCCTTTTCTTTCACTAACGGATTCTTTAAGGGGTTGTTCTTAACTTGTCTGAAGCATGCCAAGCACATGGTGGCAGCCCTTCCGTACCATGAAGGGTTTGTTGACAAGCTGCTTTCCACATACAATTTGTCAGAGCATCTTCATAAATTCGAAAACGAATTTCCCTATTACCTATATATTCTCTTCATTCTCTTCCTGGTAGAACATAGGAAATTAGAATTCAGTGAAGTTACTGAACTGGCTTTTCATGATTATATGTCAGCAGAAGGGCTGAGGTCAATGATCACACGTAGGTCAGTTTTAAAACCATAAAGTTAATACTTTATGTCGATACTACAGAATGTATGTGTGCATAACTTCTGAATCTGTTCAGCGTGCACATGTATATTCATGCATCTTGCAAAGTATAAGATGCTGTGCAATTATAAAATATTGTTAAAAATAGTAGCTGATATCACCTAGCAGCTGGTAATAGCTTATAAAGTACATTGAATATGGCATGTGGCACAGAAGACATGCTACTTTTAAGGTACATTTATGTAAAGCACTTGGAAGGCAAAGTCAGTACGAGGTATTGAACAATCCTAAGGATGGGTAAGTAAGTAATATGAATACACATCTTGTCACGCATAATGTCCTCAGTTGGAATGGCAAAATGTCCCGTTTGGGTCCCTTGTACAGTGGCACATCTATCAGTACTAGCAGGAGCCGTGCTCGTGGAATTTCCATGTGACTTTTCATCTCATTAATGAAATCATAAAACAAATTAGAAAGTGACTTAAATTGACTAAAATTTGGAAATACGAATCAGTACCAGCCGTTACCAGTGATGAGTACCAGAAGGTCATTTATCACACTCGAGAGAATAGTCTTGTGTGTGTGCATGTTTTTTAACTGCATGTATTTTTAGGTTGGTTCTAGATTCCGGTAGAAGTTTTTTATACCTTACGTAGTTGCAGCGAAAGTTATATCCTTTTTTGCGTTACAAATCTCACAGTCTTTACTGACAAATTTTAAGCCGTGGGTTTCTGATAAAGACGACTAATATTTATTGGGCATTCTGTCTTGGACGCTATGCCGCCAAGTACTTCATTTAATCTTAGTACTTCAAGTAATCCAAGTACTTCATATAATCTTAGTATTAGACTTCATTGACTCTTAGCGGCAACCATGTGAGAAGTAGGCATTATTATCCGTATTTCCAAGATGGCGAAAATGAGATCTTAGAGAAACTAATGAATTTGCCCAAGGACGTACAGCTCCTTACTCAAGCTGGGCGTGATCTCCAGCCCGTCACTTGCTTCCGGGAGGTGCTGTCCAGGTGGCGTTGTCACGAGAGACTGTACTCAGAAACTTCTCTCATGCCCGTGTTCCAGTGTTCCACTACTTATTTACCTGAAGCATAATTTAATTGCATTGGCTCTGTCAAATCTGTATTTCTTGAATTTGAAAATTATATGGCAGAAGGAATGTCAGAAAAATTCAGCTGCATTTTTCTCCCTTTTGTTTTTCCAATTTTAAAAAGCAGAGGTTTTAGCAAAAGGTAATCACAATGTAAAATACACATGCACACACACACACACAAAACTGAGATGCAGCTATAGTCATAAATATCTGTGAGATAATGATATTTGCCCATTCTGTCATATTAGTGAACCTTGAAGCCTTCATGATAGGGAAATTGTTCTACATAGCTCAACAAAAATTTATCACATGACTGAGAGGTACACGACAGGATTCTAGATACCGAGGTTGAAGCGGTTAACTAAAGAGATACAACACTCTTACCCTCATGCAGTTTATATTCTAATTTGCATATTCTAAATAGTTCATCTGAGTGTGAAATAATAGCACATTTAAGACATCCTATGAGAAAGATACTTTCAGAGCTTCTCCGTATAATATTTTTTTAGGTAGGAAAAATATCCTTACTATATCCTTTCTTTAAGCCCTTTATATGAAATAACATGATTTTTCTTAATTCAGAATTGGCAGTTTTCTTTAGCATGTCAGAAAAATGGAGCTGTGTTTAGAAATTAAGATTTAAACTAAGTTCAAATAAAGACAGAAACAGAAAATCTTGTCTCAATATATTCAGCCCTTCAGTGTTCAGGTATGGAAGAAAGGCAGAAGAAACAGAAATACTGCTTCTGATAGCATGATAGCTTACAACAACAAACAAAAGTTATCAAACAGACAAAAAAATTTATCAAGACTGATCTGTACCACATCTGATAAACTTTTTCTTTTTTAATGACTTTCCTGAGACTGAGAACTTCCTGTATATGTTTGTTTTCCTCTCACATTAATGGGTCCTTTCTTCTTAAGTGTTTTTCAACGTTTCATAATTGGCAGCATCTAAGTGGCACTAGGTTAATTAAGGCTTGGTAGCTTAATTGTGACATTAAAAAGCAAAAGTAACAAAGCATAAATTTACATTAATAATTGTTTTTGCATGTATTTGTCGCACATAGTAATTTTGTGAGCAATTTAGTGTTTTATAAGTGGCAAGCTCTCTTTAGATCTCAGAGGGTTCAAAAGTTATATTTTCTATATTTTTTGCAAAAAAAAAATCATCTCTTATACTCCCTTCTCTTCTACAATAGTAAAATTTCTTAACTTACCTCAAAATGTATGTAAATTGTATATCTCTAATTCTAACGACCAGTAGTTGGTCGTCTAACACTGCGGCACCGGTCCGTGGCCTGTTAGGATCAGGAGCCAGCCTGCAGAGCTCCACGCCCCCACGCCCACCCTCTGGGTCTGGGGAAAAACTGTGTTCCAGGAAACTCAGGGACCTGGCTGTGCAGCAGGAGGTGGGCGGAGGGGCGAGCCGGCGAAGCTTCGTCTGTATTTGTAGCCGCTCCCGGTCACCTGCATCACCGCCTGAGCTCTGCCTTGCACACCCCTTACTCTCCCCCTCCCTTGACCCCCCCATCTGTGGAAAAATTATCTTCCGTGAAACCAGTCCCTGGTGCCAAAAAGGTTGGGGACCGCTGTTCTAATGCGTCAGTTCTGAAAGTACGATTTGCAAGCATTTGCACTGATGGTCCGAAAGCAACCGTGGGCAGACCCTTAGTACCAATCAAGGCAGGTATCAAACTATGCTCGTTGTCTTCACTGCCGTGTGCTCTTACAGTGTAAACCGAACCAAGCAACCCACCCAGTAAAAGGAAGCTTCATTTAAGAATATCCCGAATGCAACAGTAAAAATGATTAATTTTATTAAATCTCAACCTCTGAGTAAATGGCTTTTTCATATTCTATGTGACAAAATGTGACTTATCCATAATGAAATTCTTCAGCACATGGAAGATTCATGGAGGTTTCGAGACTTATTTTATGAACAATCAATTCTTACTAGACAGAACAACCGATAGACAGACTAGAGTTACTCAGACTTGGGTAGTGGCAGACACATTCTCAAAAATGAATGAACGAGCCCGCCACTTCAAGGGAAATGACAGATAGTGTGTATTGCAAATGATAAACCTCAAACTTCCATGCAAAAATTAGGATTTTTGGGAAACTTGAATCCACATAACTGATCTGCATAACTGAGTGGACCAATTTTTTTTGTTCCCAGATGGCCAATGCCTGTTGTTTCATATGGGTGAAAGATCCAAAGTACAAGATGGACAGGTTTTAATTTTTCAGAAAACTAAAATTTCATTGGTAGGGTTTCAGATCCTACATTGTAAATAACTTTTAAGAGAATCCCACTTGTCCAGTTTGCTTTGAACCTGGCAGTATTTTTAACATAATTGTCCTCATGCCTGTTGAGCCTTCTTCTAGTCTTTTTTTTTTTTTCCTTGACCAGACGGAAAGAACTTAACAATCTTTGGCAAGAACTGTCCTTACCCATCCCACACAAATGCCTCTGATAACAAAAACAGGCAAAAACAAATTGGAGAGAGGATAAAAAGATTATGGTAAATAACCACATAGTAAATAACCAGAACCTTCTATGGCTACTGGCTGATGTGTGTTGCTTCTATTCAGATTTTTTTCTTTTCAAGCCTTAGAAACTCAATAGTTAGAAGTTTAGCTGAAGTTATTTATTAATAAAAAGGGAGTGTGTGTGTGTGGGGGGGGAGACTTCATACTGTAATAAAAAAGCCAAAGAAGCTGGAAATATTTGCAATAGGAAAGTACATGTGATACACTGAGACAGCCCAGCTCCTCGGAGCGGGCTAATGAGATTTCAGGAGAACACACTCTTTGGGGTAGTTTTTAGAGGTGAACCCACAGTGCTACGTGGTGTGTGCTGTCTCCTCACCTGCAACCCAGAGATCCTTATGGAGGATGGAATTAAGGCTTTGGCTCACCAGTGTATGATGCTTATCTTTTTTGTTTGTGTTTCTTCGTAATTTGCACCTGTTTTACTGCTACTAAGTAGAATTAAAAACATAAATCAACTGAGTTAATATGCCGTATTCAGATAAAATACGACCTTTATTTAAATATATTTTGTGTAAATGATAAGCTCAAGGGAAATGCATGTTATTTCCAGACTATTCTAATGTGTTTAATTTTGGAAATTCACAACTGCTGTTCACTTTCGGCTGTATGTCCTGTCTCCTTTTCTAATATAATACAGTCTCCTTCCAGTCCACCCAAATCCCTTTTTCAGTAAACGTATTAAGGCCAACTTTTAAGCTTAAATACTTTTGTGTGTGTGTAATATTCCTAAATATATAAATGTGGATGCCAGCCTTAAGATCTCCCTGAAATTACGTGGGTGAAATCAGCAACATTCATGTATATATAATTTATATCTATCTTTATATACAGACATTTATGTATGTCCTTATATATTTTTTACATATCTTTATATATATTCAGTATCCTGTATATTTATCATACACGATCTCTTATATATGATCCACCTATCTGCCTGTCTATCTGAGAGCATGTAAACGATTTCCTAGTTTGTGGCCAGGCATGTTTGGATTTATTTTTATTCCTCCTGTTCATAACTACTTCGGATCTTAGGCAGTGGCGGTCAAATGTCCTTTTCCCAGCATCTTTATTAGGGAAGGGTAGAGTTGGAAGTAGTTAAAGGAATACTGTGTTAGAGTGTTTTGGAATATCCTGAAGTTGCCAGAGCAGCCGGCACTTTTTTCCTGCACCCGAGTCCTTTTTTTAGAAGCATCCGTGATCGCCCTCTTTGCTCCCCACCCAGGGAGCGCGGTCCTAGGAAGGCAGTCCCCCCCTGCACAGTGCTGTTGGCTCAGGGCTTGTTTCCCTTGCACTGAACTCCTGATCTGGACAGGTGTGTTTGGCTGAGTCTTTTCTAGTAGTCTAATTCACTCTCTCAGTGCTCCGTCAACAAACGTATCTCAAGACCTTCTGTTCAACTTGACAAGTTATAACTGTGCTGGTTTTCTAACCAAGTCCTTCTGGAGATTGCCACGTCAGCAGTATAGCCAGGGCTAGAAATCATGATTCCTACACCTGTTCGGGGGCTGGTTGTCCTGTTAATCCTGTTACACGTGTGACTTGGCCTCTTGTGAGAGCTGGTGCCTGGTTACGTGTTTTGTGTACAGGTTTTTAGATTTTGATGTAAAGGCGCAGGCATAAGCATCTCAGGTTTTGCATTCAGCGTTCTCTTGCCCAAACACGCTCCTAAAACCTTGCTTCAGCTGAGTTGATCTAGGCTGAGAAAACCTCTCTTTGATCATGAGCTAGGAAGCGATGTCTGAAGACACAGCATCCTGTGTTCGAGGGACCGCGGCCATCGCTGAGAGTCTTGGTGTGTGGGAAGGGATGAGACCCAGCAGACAGCTGGCAGTGTAGCTCCCCCGAAGATGGCAGGCGAGGACGGAGGACTTACAGGGCCATTTCACACCTGGTGTTTCCTGTCTTCTCAGCGGGAGTGGGAGGAAGAAAGGAGACATCTGGGTCTTGAAGAATATTGAAGCTTTTGAGAAAACCGTTGGGAGACGAGATGAAGAAGGCAGAAACGGATCTCAGATCAAAAAGGCATACTTGGGGCATGTTCTCCAGAGACACCCACCCCCACTTGCTGTCCCCATGCGTGGTGGTGTACCAGTCATGAGGGTCTCTGGGCTTGCTGCTTGCAAGAAAAGTAATGCTGAGAAAACTTGGTATGTGTAGGTGTGAAATACATGAGCAAAGTTAACAGCATCCTGTTCTGAGCATTAGCTGTGTCTGGGGCAAAGAGCATTCAGGCACTGAGTGATGGGCTTAGACAAAGAAAAGGAAAAAGAGTGTTTTAGATTTTTGATCATTAGCTGGAGGGTGTGTGCAGTAGTAAGACAATTTTGAGGGTTGTAAAATACTAGGAATATTTGGCAAGAAGAGACAAGTTTGGTGGGAATAATTTGTCACCTGTGGACCGTGTGTGTGTAAAAAGGAAGATACAGAATCCTTTGAATGAATGTTAATATGAGCGATAATGAATTTTTAAAGTATAAACGGATGTGATCGTTTGGGATCATTAATAAACATTATCAGAAATCTATGGTGATGTTATTTTCCGTAGAGGTTATGCTAATTTGCGGTCCCACCAGCAGTGTATGAGTGTTCCCGTCTCTCTGCATCCATGCCAACATTTGTTGTTTTGGGACTTTTTGATAAAAACCGTTCTCACCGGAGTTAACCACATGTACCCACTATCAAATTGGTACTAATTGATTAATGCTTACGTGCACATAGGGAAGTAACATTCATCGGGTGTTAGGCAGGAGTGGGGGGAGAAGGGGGTGAGTATATTCACAGCTAATGGGTGCGGTGTGCACTGTCTGGGGGTTGGACACGCTTGCAGCTCTCACTCGGGCAGTGCAAAGGCAATATATGTAGCCTCAACGTTTGTACCCCCATAATATTTTGAAATAATAATAAAAAAAGACACCTGTGGCGATTAGGTCATTTTATTGGTAGGCAGAATTTTTCTAATCCTGATTGGAAATCCAATCGTTTATTGGCAAGCATTCCCTTCTTGTCACAATTTATTTTTAATTAAGAGCATGTCATGTTTGTGTTTAATAGAGGTTTTGAATAAAAAAATACACAGGTTTTTTTTTTTTTTTTTTAGTATTAACACTGGTAATTCCAGAGTTGAAAGTACTCCTGCCATCTTCCTGTGCCAGGCTTGGTACACCAGCCGTCAAAATAAGAGCAATGGCCATTAATGTGAACCCCAGTTACTCTTAAGTATTTGTTACTGATAACCTAACATTTAATTTTTTTGTGGGTTGTCATGGTTTTCAAAATATGACAAAAACTTAACGTGTGTTGCTATTGACTATTTTATTGCTGTTCAGCCTGTTGGATTGTCGTTGGAACAGAACAGACGAGGTGATATTGGAGAAAACATGAAAGGTTTGCTGATAGGTGGCAGTGAGTTTGACGTCGCTGGCAGAGATGCGTTTGAACAATACTGCCAAAGGAATAGATCTAATGAGATTTGGGATGTCTTTAAAAATTAGCCTTAGTGTAATATTCCTTCAGGGAGCATTTGTAATGCCCGCAAGAATGTGTCGGTAGAGGGATCGGATGGCAGGTAACCTCCAGTTCGCTTCAGTAGTTGACATAACACACACACCTGTGTGTTCTCGTCTCTGACCTCAAGATTGTTTTGAAAAGCTTCTGACATTTGGAAGTGTGAAAAAGAGCAGATTTTTCTTTGCTTTCTGACAAGTAGAAAAAAATAAGTTCTAAATGTAGTGTTTTCCCTATAGATGGTGCTTGCAATAGGAGCCTTTATTTGTCTCATACCCTAATCAGTTGTGGACTAAAACCTCCAAGTTCCAAGATATATTTAATTATGTGGTGTTTTCCTCGAAGCATGTTAACATTGCCAGAAATAGATGTGTGTGTGTGTGTGTGTGTGTGTGTGTGTGTGTGTTTACAGTCAAGTGTAAAATAGCACTCAAGTGTTTTTTTCTTGTAGGGACTCTGTTAGAAGTTGTATCTCCTAATAGTTGTGAATAGGAATAGTGGTGATAAAGGAAACTGACCCAGTTTAACTTTACCTTTCACGTAGTGATAGATAAAGCTTTTCTTGATAACATATATAGGCTGAGCATCAGTATTACCATGTATGTTGGCACTTAAGAGAAATGTCTGTCAAGTTTCAATTAATTTACTTTGAACTTCAAACTACCGTGCAATAACTCTGATACAAGTAAGTTGACCTTTTAAGATATGTGTTATATATTTATATGGTACATTTATATTATAAAATAAAATATTGAATATTTGTGTATATCTTAGCATCCCTGGCATCCCACGTTGATTTTTATTAAATTCACAGATTTTTCTTTTCAAACTTAAGCTTTGCTTGGTTTGACGTGGGCAGCTTATTGCTTGCCATCTATTTAATTGAGAAGTTTCTGCTGTTTATCCTAAAATGCAGATAAATGGCTTTCAGCACAGTGTTTACAGTTGAAGAGCTGCTGAAGTGAGTCGACATTATCAGCTGAAGTCTCTGAGTCATAACTAATGATCTCTCTGCTTGTACTTTCCTGCTAGCGAGGAGACACTGAACTCTGCAGGGGCAGGAGCCTGGCACAGTTAGGGGAGGGCAGATCGCTTTGGAGGGCACCTATTGGGCAAGGCGTCGGTGTGGAATGGGGAGAGAAATACGTCCTTATCATGATGGTAGCTTGCAGAAACGCTGTCACGAAGTGCTGGGTTCTGAGAGCCGGCGTGAAGAACTTCTAGGAAGTAACTATTTGAGGGATTCTGTTTTATGGCATATTATCTGTTTACTTAATAATTGGCATAATTTTAATACTTTTCAGGCTGCTTGGCTTGACGATAAGCGAATGGGAGCCACTAGGAAATTGTCGTGTGACTACCAAATAGCTGCTGTGGTTTTAACGATGAAAGTCAATATTTTTTGTCTCCCAAGAAAGACAGAAATAAAACAAATAACTTCAATTGTTAACTAGTCATTTATCGTAAATCAGTGATTCATTCAGAAAGGTCATGATGCTCTTTCTTTGGGCACGGGGCAGGGGGCAACCATGAGACTTCTGTCTCCTAGTGAGGATCGACAGGCTTGGTGACCATAGTAGTTAAACAAGTGTTGCCAACCTCTAATTATTGGTGGATTTTTACATAGCGGATAGAGCAGTCTGTAGGTACATATAGGCAACAGTTTCTTTAATAGCTGAAGTATTAAATAATACATTCTGGTAAAGTGTTGTGTTTGATTTCATGTGTTCTTTGTGAATGTGGACAGCTTTCTGACTTAAGTGGCTATTTAAGATAACCATTGTCTTTTGCTCACATTTTATGTTATACTTACTGTTGGGAGCATTTTGGGCATTTAAATGTAGAGTGTGAGCAAGTGTGTATTTCTTGTTACTCTGATATTGAAATTTAAGGCCATATCCCCAGTGTATCAAAATATCTCAGAGTGGAACAACATAACACATACAGATACAGCCATTCTTATGTTGATGTGGCTTAAAATAAATAAAAATCAGAAGGGTTTGTGAGGAGTGATTATTTTTCATGTAGTGTATTAGATACAGCTTTTTGTTCTTTTTTTTGGGTGGTGGTTTATTGTGAGCGTCTGTATTGATAATTATTTAAAAGAAGAGGAAAGAAACTTTTTGATCTTAGAATAGAATGTGTGGGTGAGAACATCATTGGCATGAATGAGGAGATACCAGTTAGATAAAAGACTATAAAGAAAGAAAATGTAAAGGTATAATTAGTGAGGCTTTCGAATTCTGAACCACTGAGGTACGAGGTGTTATACAATTAGAAAACAAGAAAGTAAAAGTGCTTTTGAGCATGTTTTTAAAAACTGAAGCCATTTGTTTATCAAAAGAGGGAGAGCATGAGCACCATAAGGCCAGAATGTTCCTGTGTGCGCCTTGCCCAGATGGAAGATAACACAATTATTATTACAATAACAGAGTTTCAGTTCAGACCTTTCCTCAGTGCTTCTGCCTAAGTCAGCAAGCTTGTCCTTTGGGCAGTCTTTCTCCTACAAATCAAAGCCATGTAGACGGTGGTTCAGACTTTTCAGCGCTATTTTAATGTCCAATTATGTATAATTTTAGAAAAAAAATTTTTTCTTTTGTCTTAAATTATCAAAACTCCATGTAATCTAGTCTTACTCGTATCCAGGACCCAATTCAGCTGTCTTATCTTACTTTGGATGAGCAGACTGGATTCATGGGAAGAGTCAGGAGAATGCTGATATAATATCTCTTGGTACACCTCCTACGTATCAGCCTCCCTTCAGTTAGCCTCCCAGTGTTAGTGGGCACAGAAAATGCAGTATCGTCTCTAACGCTAGCGTCTCAATATAAAGGAAAACTAAAAAACTTGTCAAATTCTTATGGGAGAGAGTGTTCCTGTATACATAAAGTATACAGAAATTTCTTTCGACCCTATTGCTTTTAATATATATTCTCTCCATATAGACATATTTTTTTCCTAACAAAATTTTTTTAGACAATGTTTGGCTTAGCAGTTAACTAGTATTTAAACAGCAGAAACAAAAATAACTTAAAACCTTTAACATATTCATTAATATATGAATTTAAATTATGTTTACATTTTGTAATATATTTTTCCTCATTTCAGCTCTTTTTGTTTATGTGAATGAAGTATGTTTTTTTAACCATCTGGTATTAGGAAAGGGTTTCTGTTTTTTGGATAAGGTTTTGGGTTGTTCATAGTGGCTCAGATACGAACCTCGAGGACAGTTAGTTTTGTGTTTATGTAGAGTATAAAAGGAAATAGAGTGAGAGTCTGGTGTGAGTGGTCAGTCCACTTGCCCTTTTATGACAAAAGAACAAAGACAAAATTGGTGACTTCTGTGCCACCTCTGCCAGTTAGATTTTAAGGTTCAGGAGCCCCAGTGGCCATTTCTTCTTCATCTCTTCAAGCCCAAAGTGCTTACCATACAGGCTGTGTGTGATAAATATTTCTTAAATCAGTTTGGACTTCTTAGCAATTTTAAACTGGCTTTAATAAGTATTTCATTCTGGTTTAACCACATATGATGAATAGGATAATTGTGTCTCAGATATAAATTTTATATCAAAATTTTTCATGAGTCAAGTCAAATGATATGGATGGAGAATCCAATAAAAAGATAGAAATAATGGCATGCATTTTATCTTCAGTTTTCCCAACATCTTGAAAGTTCCAGATTTTAAAAGGAATTTGACTTTTAGTAAAGGCAAACCACTTTAAGGAAATATTTCTAAATGTTTGGCTGATCAATTTGTGAAATTGTGCTTATTTTAAGATACACTTAAATTTCAAGTTGAAATACCATTGTGAATGTCAGAAGTGTGTTATAAAAATAGATTTCTAGATATTTAAATGGTGAATTTTAGATATTTTTCTGCCTTGCATGTAATCAGAGACAGCTTCTAACCATCTGGAAATGTTACATAATACTCTGTGGTCAATGACTTTTTCTTTTTTCTTTCTTTCTTTTCTTTCGTTCTTTCTGAGGTTTCTTTTTTTCTTTTACCTTCCTTCCCACTGCCCTGTGCCATGGGTCCTGCACATAGCTCAATGCCTGACCAGAGTAATCTCTCTTGCCAGCTTACAACAATCAAAGGGAGAACTGAGAAAAACAGCTGAGCTGTTAGGCGACCGCAGTCTGGACTGCATTCCTTAGCTGCTGAATAACACATCACAGGTGCGGGATTAGTGCTGCCTACGGTGCTGGGCTTTCTAGTGGAAACCTCTAGCAGTCCTGTGCGTGCTCCCATGTCTCCCATCCCAGGCAACCTGGCAACTGTATATCAAGCGTACAGAAATCAAAAGTGAGTAGTGGCAGCCACTTTGTGTCTTACAGAGGCTATTTGTCTCCTCCAGAAAAATCAAGATCAGTAAAGCCAATTCTGGCACAAGAGAAAGATGTTAGAACTCAATCTTTCTTGACATAAAGGGTCGAATAGAATAATTGAAGGGATTCAAAATTTTATGTACAAGAATCACATGGCAAGAAAATACAGTTTAGCTAAACTGTCCTGGCAGTGTATAATTTAGGTTACTTTTAAACTAGTTTAAGTTTTTACATGTATTATTTGAATTTTTGTGTTATATTTGAGTGTGTTTGCCCCTACACATTTTCTATCACCGCCATGGTTAGAATCAAATGGTGTGGCTGTGGAAATCCTTGTGTTATAATTTAATTGCTTATAGTTTTTTTGTTTGTTTGTTTTTTTGTTTGTTTTTTTGAGACAGAGTCTCATTGTCTTGCCCAGGCTAGAGTGCCATGGCATCAGCCTAGCTCACAGCAACCTCAAACTCCTGGGCTCAAGCCATCCTCCTGCCTCAGCCTCCCGAGTAGCTGGGACTACAAGCATGTCCGACCATGCCTGGCTAATTTTTTCTGTATATATTTTTAGTTGGCCAGCTAATTTCTTTCTATTTTTCGTAGAGACAGGGTCTCGCTCTTGCTCAGGCTGGTCTCAAACTCCTGAGCT
>CAUYRT010069903.1:0-33572 GCA_963574885.1 Lepilemur ruficaudatus
AAGTCACTTGCACTTGAATGTTTATAGCAGCACAATTCACAATTGCAAAGTTGTGGAAGCAACCCAAGTGCCCATCAACACATGAGTGGATTAATAAAATGTGGTATATGTATACCATGGAGTACTATTCAGCTATAAGAAACAATAGTGATCTAGCACCTCTTGTATTTTCCTGGATAGAGCTGAAACCTATTCTACTAAGTGAAGTATCCCAAGAATGGATAAACAAGCACCACATGTACTCACCAGCAAATTGGTTTCACTAATCAACACCTAAGTGGACATATAGGAACAGCATTTATCGGGAGTGGGGCAGACAGGAGGGGGGAGGAGGGGATGGGTAGATACATACATAATGAGCGCAATGTGCACCATATGGGGGATGGTCATGCTTGAAGCTCTGACTCGAGAGGGGAGGGGAGGCAAGGGCAATATACATAACCTTAACACTTGTACCCCCATAGTGTGCTGAAATAAAAAAAAAATAATAAAAAATTAAAAATTTAAAAAAAAAAAAGACATGCATAGGAAAAAGTCCGGAAGAAAATAAACCAAACCAGCACGAGTGCTTTATCTTTCTTTCTACTTTTCTATATTTAACCATTTTTCCAAATGAGCATCTAACTTTCACATTCAGGAAGATAGTAATTTCCACTTTTGACAAAGAGAGATTGCTGCAGGGACAGTAAGCGAGGAAGGGAAGGCCCGGGGGCTCATGTGAGGCGAGCTGGTGAGAGTAGGGGAGGGGCCAGGGTAGGAAGAATGAAGAGTTTAGGGCAAACTGAGCTTGAGATGTGAACCCTGAGCCGAGGGGGGACAATTCAGGAGCACCTCCTGGGGGGAAGGGGTCTTCCTTTGGGGACCATCCATAGAGGGTGGAGGGCACAGCCCCTGCCCAGGCCCCAGCCCCTGGGTCCCTTGCCCAGGGTTCCCCTCGAGCCCCTGGCCCACCTTCCTGTCCTCTGACCTGTACCCTGAGGGACCCTGGTGCCCCTGCACTGTGCCTAACAGCCAGCCCCTGGTGCAGGCTCCCATTCAGGGCTGAAAGAGGGTCCCTACCTCGCTCGGTATGGCATCTGTCACCTGGAGCCCAAGCCCACCCTGAGCAGCCCAGATCCTCACAGACCCTGCTGGCAATGGGCCCATCCCCAAAAAGATTGCTCCCCAGGTCCCTGGTAGCAAAGTGGTCGTGATGGTTACCAGCACTTTCCAGGGGTGGGACAATTCTCTGGTGCAGACTGGCTGTTCCCCTCCATTCACGACAGCACTCTGAAGTCCCACAGATGCACTGTCAGAACGCACCTGAGCCACCTAAGAGCCAGAAGGTATGCACATCTTGGTGGCAAAGGCCTGGGAAAAGAGCTCTTGTCAGGGGGCTGGGACCTGAGTTTATATACCCTCATAGGAGCCGTGTGACCCAGGACGGCCCACTGACCTCTCTCAGTATCAACTTTGGGGTCCACTTTGTGAAATCACCTGAGGTGGGCACCACCGTGAGCAGTGATGGCCTGAGACGCAGAGGAGCCAGCCTGGCTCTGTGTTTGAGTGGAGCTGGAATACCCAGGGCTTCCCACCAAGCATCCCAGTCAGCCCTCTGGGCGTCCCCTGTGGCCACACTGGCCCCTGGCCACAACTGCTCTGGCCTTCTGTCACTCCTGCACTTGCTGCAGGCACCGAGGGGCCTTCTCTGCCTGGGCCGTGAGCCTCTCTGGCTGTCCCATGGTCTCCTCCCCCTGACCGAGTGTCCGCTGGGCCGTGCTCGTTCACATGGAAAACGCCGCTCTGCCTGGCCCAGTAGGTGAGCAACAGATGATTCTCGAGCGAGAGAAGGACGCTCGGGGAGTGGCCCCTCAGCTTGCCTCCCCCATGACTCACTGACAGACACCTCCGAACATGGCTGCCTGGACAAGGGACGGAGGCACAGGCCAGAGGTAGCTCAGCCAGGGATGTACGTGAGCTAGTTTCCTGTGGTGGCCGCAACAAAGTACCCTAAACGGGGTGGCTTCCAGACTCCCACTGTTGGAGGCTAGAAGTCTCAAACCAAGGTGTTGGTGTCAGCAGGGGCGCACTTCCCCTGCAGGCGCTGGGGGAGGATACTTCCTTGCCTCTGTCCCAGCTCCTGGTGGCTGCCGGCCATCTTTGGCATTCCCCATCCCTGCCTCCATCACATGGCCTTCTGCCCTGTGTCTGCAGCTCTGTGTCCAAACCATCCTCTCCTTCCTTTTATACAGACACCAGTCACTGGATTAGGGCCAGACTAATCCAGCAGGACCTCGTTGTAACTAGATCATGTCAGCAAGGACCCCATTTCTAAATAAGGCCACAATCACAAGCACCAGGGGTTTGGACTTGGACACATCTTTTGAGGGGACACGGCTCAACCCCAACAATAAGGGTCACAGGGCAGCTGAACCTAGAACCCACCAACCTGGGCCCCATCCCTAAACCCCAAGCATCAGGGTTCCTGCCAGTCTGGGAGACTTTCCCAATTCCTGGAACAGCCGCCCCCTCCACGGCTGTGTGGGAGCGTCCCTCTCCCATCAGGACTGCTGTCCGGGGCATCGGGGCGGCAGCGACCAGGGTCCTTCTGCTACCCAGAAGCCCTCGCGGCAGCCCACAGCGCGCCCCGGAACGCGCAGCTGGCCCGGAAGCACCAGGGGCCCTTCCGGAAGTGAGCGCCAGAAGCGGCTTGTCCACCAAAGCTCGGGAGGCCCCAGAACGGACAGGCGCGTCACACGCATCGCCAGCACACTCGGTGCGGCGACAGGGGGCTTGGTGGGCAGACACGGAGGCCCCGCTCTCCCGCCGTGGGATGCGCACTGCCTTGCCCTTGGCGCACGCTGGCAGCTTCCAGAGTCTGGCCGCGCCTCAGAGTACCGGGCCGGCTTGCAGCCCACCCTAGCCCGCCGCTCTGTTTGGGGTCCTGCCGGAGGTCTGCAGCTGACGGTGAAGTTCACTCTTTCCCTCCGAGTCGAGTCCTCGCTGCAGCACCACCTCCTCCAGGGGGCTTTCCTTGACAGCCCCCTCTCCTGGGCGTGAGCAGGGGCCCTGGCTTCCGCCTCCCCGCCCCGGCCCTGCTGCCTCTGCACGGCTGTTCCCATGTCTGACTCCTTCGCTGGACTGTGACCTCCGCGGGGGCTGCTGCGGCTGGCCGTCCCGGGTCTCTGACGGGCCTGGCATGTTGTAAGTGTGAGAAAGAACGGACGCGTGAAGGAGCAGGTCTGAGCCGGCTGCCGGACTGTACCAGGGGGTAAAGAGGGAGACACTGGAATGGGGAGAAGGGAGGTCGCGAAGCGCGAGGGTGGCGAGAGACGCCCAGAAGCCCCTTGGCGGGGGAGTTGGGCTGAGCAGCCAGGGCAGAGCAGCGACTGGGAGTGGCGGTGGGAAGGCACAGAGGCCGCGGAGGACACGCGCAAAGGCTGGCCAGAGCCACAGTTCTCCACAGTGCACATATATGTACACGGCACCACCAGGGACCTCGCCCTATGTTTAGCATTGGGGTCAGAGGGCACAGAGCTGCAGCAGCATGGTTCTGCCCCCGAGGCTCACTGCTTCCACCCTCAAGAGGCCAGCCAGAAACGGAAAGTTCTAGCCCACGCCCACATCAGCAGAACAAAGCCCAGCACCTTCTCAGCGTGGCCTGGACCTGTTATCTTCCCGGACAGCGTGGCCTCTGCCAGAGGGACATAAACCCTAAAGGCCAGAGGGAGTTGCGGTTGGGGCCACGGCCCTCTGACCAGCCTGGCATGGCCAGCGTAGCCCACGCTTCCTGAGTGCCCCAGCCACCAGTTGGCCCTGGCTGAGAACGCTCAGGCCTAGCCCGAGGCTCCGAGGCTCCCCCCAGCGGTGGGTTCTGGCAGCCCTCCATCCTCCCTAGAAGAGACACAGGTTGTCACCTTGCAGGCCTTGCACCTTCATTTCCCAGCAGTCTTCTCATCCCAGCAGCACCATGGGATGGGTCAACAGCGTGTTGTGACCTGCCGAGGCCTGGTGCAAGGGTGTGGAGACCTGGGCCAACCCCAGCAGCCCCTCCGCACCCCCACGGGGACCTGGTGCACCCTCTTCTGGCTCAGAGACCAGCCTGCTGTGTTTGAATGAGGCACAGGTGGAGCATGGGAAAGTGCTGGCCCGGGACCCTGAAGAGGAAGGAGAGGCTGCATCTGCTCCGACATACACACACACACACACGCACACACACACGCAGACAGGAAGTCCTGCGGGCTTCGAGCTCCCCTCCCGCCAGGGATGTGGAGGGGTGGGAACCTGCGGCCTTAGGGCCACACGTGGCCTTCTGGATCCTTGAGTGCGGCCTTTTGACTGAATCCCAATTTTATAGAACAAACTCTTTTAATAAATGGATTCTCTCATTCTACAGACGAGAGAAACAGGACTACTCAGAGCCACTCAGGCCGTGCGGGGCCCAGGTCTTTACTGATCCGGGAAGCACCAGCCAGGACAGTGCAGCACATCATCACGTTCCATCCCCACGGTGCCCCATAGGTCCTCCTTCTGAAACACTCCTCATGCTTCACCCTAATCGCTTGTGCAATTTCCAACTTCCCTCAAACTCACCGGGAAGGCAGGGACTGCTGCTTTGGAAAGATTGGATATTGGGTGAAAATTCATTTATTTTTCTCAGTGAGTTCAGAAAGGACTTAAGGTTTTTGCCAGAATAGTTTTTGCCCCTCCCTTTCTGTGATTTTTCTGTGTATGGATTTTTTTGGTTTGGAGATTTTTAATATCTCAGAGAGCTTCCATTAAATTGAAGGCAGTCTTCTTCAGTTAGTGTTCCCTTGGTTTCTTTTTTTTTCCTCCTAAGAGTTTTCAAATAAGTATTTAACTCAGGCCCATTGACTCATTTCTTTAAAACTGCTTTTGGTTTATCTTCCAGGAAGTCCCTCCGTCGTTACATCCAATCCCAGGTTCTCACCTCCCGACCTTTCTTTTCGGGCCCTAAATTTGTGTACTCTTGCTCCATCCTTTGGGCTTCTTCTGAGAGCAGCACCATGCTTCCCCGAAGATGGAAATTGGCCTTCAAAATGTCTTCTAATGTTGTCTACATTTGCTCTTTCTTTTGATGGATTTTGAAGGCTGTTTTGGTTGCAGCTACTTGAAATGTGATTTTTTTTTTTTTTTTTTTTTGAGACAGAGTCTCACTCTGGTACCTGGGTAGAGTGCAGTGCAGTGGTGTCATTGTAGCTCACGGCAACCTCAAACTCCTGGGCTCAAGCAATCCTCCTACCTCAGCCTCCCAAGTAGTTGGGACTGTAGGCGCACACCACCGTGCCCGACTAATTTATCTATTTTTAGTAGAGATAGGGTCTCTAGGTCTCGCTCTTGCTCAGACTGGTCTCGAACTCCTAAGCTCAAGCAGTCCTCTCACCTCAGCCTCCCAGAGAGCTAGGATTGCAGATGTGAGCCACTGCGCCTGGCTGAAATGTGATGTTTTCACCCATCTTCTTGATCTTTCTGGTGAGGTCAGAAATCAGCCCAATTTGACTGAATATTTAGATTTTTCATCTTTCAGGTCTTCTAAATTCTCGATTTTAATCTGAAGTAAAGAGTTGGCATTTTCAAGCTCTTTATTAATTGTCTCCAGTGTTTGTGTTTCTTTTCGTAATGATAGGAAAGTTGTTATGTCACTATGGATCCCAGATAGACTGACCTCCCAGTCCACTGCCCAGCAGCCCAGTGACATCCTCAGGCACCCGCGTCTTTCTACCCATCTGCTGCCTTCCTGTTGGCGTCACCCTCAGTCCGGTCACAAGACGGCTCAGCAGGTCCAATGCCTGGACCAGAGAAACAGGATAGGACATATCTCCTCTGCTGGCTCCCGCCAGGAATGAAGAGACTTTGCCCAGAAGCCCTTCAGCAGGTTTGGCTTCGACTGGGTTATGTACCATAGTATGAGTGTGTGGTAAAATATATATAACATAAAATTTACCATCTTAACCACTTTTAAGTGTATGATTCAGTGGCATTGATTATATTCACCTTGTTGTGCAACCATCAACACTATCCACTTCTAAAACCCTTTCATCACCCCAAACAGAAACTTTGCAGCCATCAAGCAATAATCTCCCTTTCCTTTCTCCCCCCAGCCTTGGTTACACCTACAGTAACCTCTATTCCACTTTCCGCCTCTGTAAATTTGATTGTTCTAGATAGTCCAGATAAGTAGACTCATACAACATATGTCTCTTTGGATCCAGCTTATTTCACTGAGCGTAACGTCCTCAGGATGAGTATGCACAGTAACATGGATCCAGTGCATGGACATACCATGTTCACTTATCTCTCTATCTGCTGATGGGTATTTGGGAGTTTCCACCTATTGGTTATTGTGAATATTGCTGCAGTAAACACTGATATGCAGGTATCTATTAGAGTCCTTGTTTTAAATTCTTTTGGGTATATACCTAGGAGGGAAATTGCTGGGTCAAATGGAAATTCTGTGTTTAGCTTTTTAAGGAACTGCCAAACTGCTTTCGACAGTGGCTGCACCATTTAAAATTTCTACCAACAGTGTATGAGGATTCCAGTTTCTCCACATCCTCATCAACATTTATTTTCCTTTTTAAAATTTATAGCTATTCTAGTAGATATGCAGTGGGATCATATTGATTTGTATTATCCTGACTAAGGATGCTGACCATCTTTTTATGTGCCTATTGGCCATCTGCATATCTTCTTTGGACAAATGTCTCTTCAAGAAATTGGGTTGTTTATTTTTTGTTGTGTTTTCGTTCTTCATACATTTTGGATATCAATCCCTTATCAGATATATAACTTATAGATATTTTATCCCAATCTGTACTTTGTCTTTTAATTTTCTTGATAATGTCCTTTCATGCACAAAAGTTTTTAAATTTGATGAAGTCCAACTTATCTTTTTTTCTTTTGTTGCTTGTGCTCATGGTGTTGTATGTAAGAATCCATTGCCAACTCTAAGTACATGATTTATCCTTACACTTTCTTCTGGGAGTTTTATGGTTTAGTTCTTATATTTAGGTTGTTGATCCATTTTGAGATAATTTTTATGAATGGTGTAGGGGAGGGTCTAACTTCATTCTTTTGCAAGTGGAAATCCAGTTGTCATAGTTCCATTTGTTAAAGAGACCATTCTTTCTCCATTGAGTGGCCTTGGCACTCTTGTCAAAAATCAAATGGCCATAGATACATAGGCATATTTCTGGACTCTCAATTCGATTCCATTGGTCTCCATGTCTACCTTTATGCCAGTACTAACCTGTTCTGATTACTAAAGCTTTGTACTAGGTTTCTAAATTGGGAAGCGTGAGCCCTATGACTGTGCTTCTTTTTCAAGATTGTTTTGGCTATTTGGAATGCCTTGCAGATTTTTATAAATTTGAGAATCAGTTTTTCCATTTCTGCAAAAATGCTGTTGGAATCTGATGGAGATTACATTGAATTTGTAGATAGCATTGGGTAGTACTGACAACAATATTAAACCTTCCTACCTATGAACATGGTGTGTATTAATATTTCCACTTATTTAGGTCTTCTTTAATTTCTTTCAGCAATTTTTTAGTTTTACTGTGTAAGTTTTCATCTTGGTAAAGTTTGTTTCCAGGTATTTTATTCTTTTAGATGCTACTGTAAATGGAATTTTTTTGTAAATATTCTTTTCATATTGTTCATTGCAGATATGTAGAATCACAGCTGATTTTTGTGTGTTGATCTTGTACCCTGCAACTTTGGCGAATTCATTTATTAGCTCTAGTAGTTTCTTATAGAGTCTTTGGGATTTTCTATATATGGGATCATGTCATCTGCAAATAGAGTTTTAATTCTTGCTTTCCAATTTGGATGCCCTTCATTTCTTCTTCTTATCTAATTGCTCTCACTAGACCTTCGAGCACATTGTGGAGTAGCAGTGGTAAAGTGGGCATTTTTGTCTTGTCCCTGATCTCAGGGGGAATCTTTCAATCTTTCACCATGGAGTATGATGTTAGCTGTGGGTATTTCATATATGGCTTTTATCATGTTGAGGAATTCCCTTATATTCCTGGTTTTCCAAGTGTTTTTATCACAAAAAGGTGTTAGCTTTTGTGAAATAAATGCCTTTTCTGTGTAAATTGAGATGTCCTGTGGGTTTTAAAAATATAATTAATGTGATCTGTTACATGGATTAATTTTCTGATGTTGAACCACCCTTGCATTCCTGGGATAAATTCCACTTGGCCATTGTTTATGGCCATTAAAAGGATCATTGTGTGTGGTCCTTGTAATATACTGTTAAATTTAGTTTGCTAGTATTTCTATGAGGATTTTTGCATCTATATTCTTAGGGGATATTGGTCCCTAATTTTCTTTTCTTGTGATATCTTTTTTCTGACTTTAGTATCAGGGCAATGTTAGCCTCACAGAATGAATTAGGAAATGTTCTCTTTTCTTCTGTTTTTTAGAAGACTTTATTAATTCTTAAAAGGTATTAATTCTTTAAAGGTTTAGTAGAATTCACCAGTGAAGCTGTTTGATCCTAGACTTTTCTTTGTTGGGAGGTTTTTGATTACTGTTCAATCTCTTACTAGTTGTAGGTCTCTTCAGATTTTCCATGATTTTTGTCATGATTCAGTTTTGACAGATTATGTGTGTTCTGGGATTTTGTCCATTTCATCTAGGTTATCCAGTTTGTTGGCATATACTTATTCACAGCATTGTTTTATAATCCTTTTTGTTCTATTAGGTTGGTAGCGATGTCCCCACTTTCACTTTTGATTTCAGTTTTCATGTCCTCTCCTTTTTTCTTAGTGTAACTAAAGGTTTACCAGTTGTGTTGATCTTTTCAAAGAACCAACTTTTGTCTTATTGATTCCATTTTTTCTATTTTCTATTTTATTTATCTCTTGCTAGCTTTGGGTTTAGTTTTCTTTTCCTAGTGCCTCAAGATATTAATATAAAGTTATGTTATTGATTTGAGATCTTTCTTCTTGTTAAATGTAGGCATTTACAGCCATAAAGTTCCCATTGTGCAATTCTAATTTCCCTTGTGATTTCTTCTTTGACCATTAGTTATTTAAGAGTGTTTTGTTTAATTTCAAAATAATTTTGAATTTTTCAGTTTTTCTTCTGTTTATGACTTTAGCTTCATTCCATTGTGGTCAGAGAATATGATTTCGATATTTTAAAATTTATTGAGACCCGTTTTGTTGCCTGTATTAATGTTTGGACTGTTATACCAAAGTACCGTAGACTGGGTGGCTTATAAATAACAAAAACTTATTTCTCACAGTTCTGGAAGCTAGAAATCCAAGATCAGGGTACCAGCATGGTTGGATTCTGCAGAGGGTCCTCTTCCAAGTTGCAGATTGCATGCCAACTTCTCATTGTGTCCTTATGTGGTAGAGAGAGAATTAGCTCTTGTCCTCTTCTTATAAGGGCACTAATCCCATTTATGAGAGCTCTGTTCTCACGATCTAATTGCTTCCCAAAGGTCCTACCTTCAAATACCATCACACTGGGATTAGGGTTTCAATATATGAATTTGGGGGGATACAGTCAATTGCATGACCTAATATATGGTTTACCCTGGAGAATATTCCATTTGCACTTATGAATGTATATTCTACTATTGTTGGTGAAGTATTCTGTATATGTCTGTTAGGTTCAATTGGTCTGTTGTATTGTTTAAGTCCTCTGTTTCCTTATTGCTATCCTGTCCAGATAGTCTATCCATTATTAAAAGTGGGGTATTGAAGTCTCCAACTATTGTTTTAGAATTTGAGGTTTTTTTCCTCCATTTATTCTGTCAATGTTTGCTTCATGTATTTTGGTGTCCTGATGTCTGGTACATATATGTTTATAATTGTTATATACTTGCCGAATTGACCATTTTATTAATATATAATGTCTTTCTTTGCATAACATTTTTCACTTAAAGTCAATTTTTTTTCTGATATTAGTCTAGCCACCCTTGCTCTGTTTTGGTTATTATTTGCATGAAGTATCATTTTCCATCATTTCAATTTCAATCTATTTGTGTCTGTGAATCTAAAGTGAGCCTTTTGCAGATAGCACAGAGTTGGATCTTTTTTTAAATCCATTATGCCAATCTCTGCCTTTTGATTGGAAAATTTAAGCCATTTGCATTTAAAGTAATTACTGATAAGGAAGAAACTTCTGCCATTTTGATATTTGGTTTTGGTATATCTTGTACATTTTTTTAATTCATATCCTAAATTACTGCCTTCTTTTGTATTTAGTTGACCATTTGTAGTGAACCATTTGATTCCCTTCACATTTCCTTTTTCTGTATAATATTTAGATATTTTCTTTGTGATTACCATGGGCATTACATTTAGCATCCTAAATTTATAACTATCTATTTTAACTTGATACCAACTTAACTTTAATAACATCAGAAATTTGGCTCCTACCTTCCTTTATGTTGTTGTTGTCATCACAATTTACATGTTTATATATTGTGTGCCCAATAATATTGATTTATAATTATTTTTATACATTTAAATCCTGTAGAAAAACAAAAAGTGGAGTTTACCAAAAATCACAATAATATTTGCTTTTATATTTGCCCATACATTTACCTTTACTGGAGATCTTTATTTCTTCATATGACTTTGAGCTACTGTCTAGCATCTTTTCATCCCCACCCAGCTTCATTAAGGTATAATCATCAAATAAAAATTGTATATATTTACAGTGTACAATGTGATGTTTTGACACAGCATCTTTTTACTTTAACCTAAAGGACTCCCTTTTTAGCATTTCTTGTAGGGTAGGTCTAGTGGTAAGAGATTCCCTTAAATTTTTTTTATCTAGGACTGTCTTAATTTCTTCTTCATTTTTGAGGGACAGTTTTGCTGAAGATAGAATTCTTTGATGACAGGTTTTTTTCTTTCAACATTTTTAGCACTAAATGTCTCCCACTATCTTCTGGTGTCCATAGTTTCTGATAAGAAATTGGCTGTTAATTTTATTAAGGATCCCTGGTGCATGATGAGTCACTTTTCTCTTGCAGCATTCAGGATTCTCTATTTGTCTGTGGCTTTTGGCAGTTTGATTATAATGTGTCTAGTGTGAGTGTCATTAAGTTTATCCTACTTAGAGTCTTCTTGTGTTTGTAGATTTGTCTTTGACCAAATTTGGGGCATTTCAGCCATTATTTCCCTAAAATATTCTGACTCTCTTTCTCCTCTTTTTGGAACTTCTATTTGTTTTTTGTTTTTCTTTCTTTCTCTCTCTCTTGAAATAACTCACTACCCTTAGACCAGCCAGAATTCCTATTTGTATGTTGGTCTACTTGATGGTGTCCCTTAGGATTTGTTCACTTTTCTTCATTCTTTTTTATTTCTGCCCCTCATACTCAGAATTTCAATTGTCTTATCTTCAAGGTGACTGATTCTTTCTTCTTTCTGCTCAAATCTCCCATTGAACCCCTACTGTTGAATTTTTCATTTCTTTTTTTGTACTTTTCAGCTCCAGAGTTTAGTTTCTTTTTATTATTTCCATCACTTTACTGATATTCTCATTTTGTTCATACATAGTTTTTCTGATTTCCTTTAGTTTTTTGTCAATGTTTTACTTTAGCTCTTCAAGTGTACTTAAAACAGTTGTTGCAAAGCCTTTATCTAGTATGTCTGATGTCTAGACTTCCTCAGGGGTGATTTTTGTTGATATATTTTTATCCTTTGAATGAGCACACTTTCCTCTTTCTTTCTATGCCTTGTGATTTTGTGTTGAAAACTGGACATTTGAAAATTGTAATGTAGTAACTCTAGATGTCAAATTATCCTGTTTCCTCAAGGTCCTCTGTATTTTTTTAATTGTTGAAGACCATAGTAGTGTATTTGTTTAGTGACTTTCCTAAATTATTATTGCAAAGACTGTATTTCCTTTTGGGTATGGTCACTTGTGTTCATCTAGTGTTTTGACAGAGATTTGAGTGCCAGGAGCTAAAAAAAAAAACACAACAAAATAGCAAAAACAAACAAGAGAAAGTAAAAGCACCTTTCCCGGGCCTGGCGACTTAGCTCTGTGCTAAAGCCCTCCTTCAACACTTAGCCAGGCTTGCACTATGCCTAGGAACCAGCCCAAGAAAAAGTTTAGGACTTTTCTGAGCATGGGTCTTGCCCTGGGCTTTCTAATTTTCCCAGTACACGTGGCTGCTTTTGAATGTTCTAATTTCCCAAACAAATTTTCCCTAGTTTGGACATAGGCACTCTGTTGTATGTTTCAACTATAATCTTTTCCTTGAGGGTTGTTAGTTCTGCTCACAGCATTTTGGAATGATGCTCACTGCTTTTCTGGCCTGAGTTCCAAGTTAGGTGAAACCAAGTTACATGAGCATCGGACATCAGTTCTTCAGGTCACCCCCAGACATTTTAGAGTAAAAATACACAATAATTTGCAAATAAGGTCTGCTCTGCTCTGAGAGGAGGTGTCCTACTCTGGGAGTGCGGGCTGCCACCCCTCCGGGCCAACAAACACCATGACCACACTGGGGATGCAGTGGGGCAAGGACAAGTAGAATTACCACAAAACGCTCCTACTGTTTTGGTTTTTGTTATAACCAAAGTCAAGACAAAATTGTTCTGACAGTTCCTGCTTGTTTGTTGATGTTCCTGTGGGAGAGTGAGAGCTTGGAGCTTCTTTCTGTCATTTTTCTGATATGACTCCTATATTCTGATAGTGTGCTTTTGAGTCCGTCTTTCACTAATGTTGATTCCAGGCCTCCAAATTAGTTTTCACTTGGGCTAAGCTTCTAGAAAATTTGATCTCTTTCTTCTAGAAGGTGAAACTTCTTCTAGAAGGCATAACCTCTGGTGGCTAGTCTTTGTTTTGTTCTTAAGTGAAACAGGCTTTACTAATTAAAAAACCAATTGTGTTGGAAATCCCACCATCTTGCATGGCAATCTGTGGGGATCTGGGGCTGGCTGAAGGACCCCAGCAGCACTGCCACAGCTGAGACGCCTCAGGCAGCCATGGCTTTGCTCCAGAACAAAGCCACAGGAGTGGACAGCACAGTGCTTCTCTGGGGAGCTCAGAAGAAGAAAGGGCATTCGTGAGTGTGGGGCCGTACATGGGCTGGGGCAGCCAGGGTTTCCCGAAGCAAGGCCGCCCTACCCCTGGGGATGGGTGAGATGGCTTTATGTGATGTATAGATGGAATACTTTTCATTTTAATAATTGTATTTATTTTACTGTATATTAGAAAAATTATAACTAGCCCATTAAAAACTGTGATTCACATTTTAAGATGAGGCTATGTAAAAGCAAGTTGATATAAACATAAACAGTAACACATAGATGTGGCAAAAAGTGCAATAGTGGTGTTAACAGAGTGACAAGTTGTCCTGGACTTTCCTGGTTTTAGTGCTGAAAGTCCCATGTCCAAGAACTCCCTCAGTCCAGGGGAAACCAGGACAACTGGTCACTATGTGTGAATGACTGGGAAATGCTAAATTCAGCCACTAGGGTCAAACAGACCTGTTCCCATCCTGGTCCAACACCTACTAGCAGCAAGACTTGCTGGCTCTTTGTAAGCACCTAAAAAGTTGTGGTAAGGAGTAAATGGGGGAAACCTAAATTAAGGACCCAGCAGGGGACACAGTGGAAGATAGTAGATGCTTAATCAATTCAGTATTCGTTCAGCACGTATTTGAGCAACAACTGCAGCCAGGCAGGGCGCTGGGTGCCCTGGATGCCGCAACAGACGAGCCGATACAATCAGGGAAGAGGTAAACAAGTAACTGTCACAAAGGGGGATACGTTGACGCCAGGGTGCTTGGAGGAATGTCTTGGGAAGTGACATGCAAGCTGAACCTGGAGGCAATGGGTTTGGGGGAACCAAGTTCCTGGCAGGATGAGGGAAGGCGCAGTCGTGAGGGAGAGCTGAGAACATGCCGTGCAAGTCCATGGGTCTGGATTCCATGTTCAGGCCATGGGGAGGGAGTTCAAGTGAGGAGGTTGTAACCTTATTTGTGGCTCCAGATCGTAAAATGGGCTGGGCTGGCTGACTGCAGGGAGACCGACGGGGAGGCAGTTGCAGCAGCGTGGGCCAGACACTGAGTGGTCAAGGGGTGCAGCTGCATAGGTGAGGAGGTATTTCAGAGACGTGGATTCAGCGGGATGAAGACCAGACAGGGGAGGAGAGAGAAAAATCAAGGGCAGTTAAGACAATTCACCAGTATCAGGGCCACTGGGAAGCAGCAGTTTGGGCACGTGGAGGGGTGGGGGACTTTGGCAGAACACTGGCTTGGTTTAAGATTGCAAAGCATGAGGTGCTTGTGCAAATCCAAATGGAGTTAGGAGGGGAGTCCAGACAGAGGACCGAGTAGGACACGGGGATTGGGAGGCAGCAGCATGCGGGTGAATTTGCAGCCACGGGAGCTGCCCACAAGGCCTCAGGAAGCGGCCGGAACCGCTAGGGCTAGGACCGAGAGGGAGGGGCCTCAGCACTGAAGGAGTGGGTAGAAGAGGAAAGTGGTCAGATTGGCAGGAGAACCAGGAGGATGTGGTGTTGAGCCATGTGTGGGACGCAGTATTGCTTTACCCAGTAGGCAGTGCCCTGCCATGTGCCCCATTTTTTGAACTCAGACACGTCCCTGTGGTTTGTTCTGGCAGGTAAAATGCAAGCAGCAGTGACGTACATCACTTCCAGGTGGAAATGCAGCAGGCCCAAGCGCCGCTCCTCTTCTCTGAGATCGTAATTACAAACATGCGTCCAGTCTCAGCCTGGGTCCTTACACGGCTTGGGGGTGCAGTGGGGAGAGGTCTTGTCACTTGCAACGGAAAGGTGGTGTGAGATAGGAACTTTGTTGACAGCAGGGCCAGCTTCTTGGCCAGCTTTTAAGTCTGGCACTTAAAATGGCCTTGCGCTTGGTTGAATTGTCTGCTGTCACCATCCTGAAAGTCTCAGTCATTTTTGAATGGGGCTCTTCATTTCCATTTTGCACTAGGCCCTGCAAATCATGTAGCCAGTCCTTGTAAGCCACTAAGACTCTCTGGGTCGTGGCTGTGGTATAACCTGCCCTATCCTAACTGCTAAACCAAGAAAAAAGGAGCAGTGGGGAAAAGGACGCCAAATGTTGTCACCAGACCATGTCAAGAGAGCCAGAACAGGGTGGCTGTACTCGGGACACAGAGGACCTACTCAGTCAGGAATGTGGCCGTGAAGGGGTGGACACAGAAGACAGAGAGAGCTTTCTATCTTTATCTTAAAATGGGAAATACTTGGAAAGGTTCCTATGCTGAAGCAAAGCAGTTTTAGGGAGGCATGGTGCAAAGGTGCAGGAGCTGGGGGCACACCAACAGAGCATGCCCGCTGGAAGGGAGGATGGCAAGGGAGCCGGGGCCCAGGCTGTGGGGTGAGCACGTCCATCTGTTCTCACAAGGAGGGGAGGAGGACGGGGGTGTGACACAGGGATGACAGCTGAGAAAGCTCCGGCCTGAGGACATTTTTATCTGTGAGGTCAACATGAGGTTGTTTGCTTAGAGCTTGAGGGGACACTGAGGGCACCCTGGAGTACAAAGAGATGACAGGGATGGGGGAGGGGACCAAGTCCTGGAGGGGAGGCTGACTCAGGAGTTGTGACCAGGAAGCTGCTCCTGTGGGTGCTTTTTCTTCCGCAGCTGAGACCAGAAATGGCTGGATCCGCCCCTGATGGGGGTGCAGCGGATGGGTGGGAAGGAAGCAAAGAAATGAAGATTGGCTAGGGACACGCCACTTCCACCATTAATGACAACAGCTGGCACTTGAAGCATTTCTTCTTCCAAGCATTCTGCAGCATAGACTCATTTCATCTCCCCACACCGCGAGGCACGTACTATTGCCATCCCCACTTTGCAAGGACAAGGCAGAGGAGTTGGTGGACAGGGTTCCAATAGGTTATTTGTATGTTGTAATTCAGTAATAATTAAAGTAAAATGGCTGGTATCCAAGTGTTGTGTGCTTTAATCGTCTAGGCTGAGAACTCTGTATGTGTGAAGGCTTCCCTGAACCTGTCTGCTGAGCACCAACTGTTTGCCAGCGCTGCGGGCTGGGAGGGAGCTGCCAGCTGCCTTGGTGGACTGTCCCCTTTTCTGCCCACTCCACTGCCAACAGCCCCTCTGGCCTGACGTTCCCGTCATTAAGCCACCGACCAGGCTTCCAACCTGAGGATCCCTAGGGGGTCAATGAGCACACAAAGTTGTACCCAAAGCTGTCACACGTCCAGATTTGAGAGTCCCCCACCTAGAACAAGATGAAGAACCAGTGGCAAACCAACTGAGCACTCCCAGGGAGATGGGTTTCCCAGTGGGCCCGTGGGCTCACCAGCTGGCTGGTGCTCGGGGCTCGAGGGGACAGCAAGAGTGGGATTTGGGGAACTGCAGTCAATGCAGAAAGAGGACACTGGCTGCAACCCAGGGAAGAGGAAATGCTCTTTCAGGCCCTCGGGAACCCTGGATGGCAAAGGACACGGGTCCCTCGAGGTCCGTATTGTGACTGTTTTCTTTCCATTGGGAAGGTACCGCTTAGGGCCACGGGAGTTGACACTGATCAGCTTCCCCTGTGGAAATTCAGGACTCGGGTAGGAAGGGCCTCGGGGGTGCAGCAAACAGACTCCTGCTGCCCCCGGTTCTGGGAGCAGAGAGCAGCAGTGCTGAGGGAAACAGCCAAGGGGAGAGCCGCCGGGCAGTGTCCCAGAAGCCAAACACCTGAATTCCCGCTCTGAGCCCTGTGACCTGGGCCAGTTTCCTGTCCCTCTCTTGACCCATCTCCTTATCTATACATTGAGGGGCCGGGCCCAGTCATCTTGAAAATCTGCTTCTGCCGTAGCGTCCTGCTTGGCTAGCTTGAGAGCACACGCTGGCTGTTCCCCTCGCCTGGTGCGTTGATGTGTGGAGGACACACCAGTGTGGGCTGTGGGGGGCCAGGTGCCTGCGGGCAGGGGCTTCCTGCAGCTTTGCCATCCCTCGGGTCTCTCCTCAGGATGGGGTCCTGGAATCTAAGCACAGTGAGATGAACGTCTGCCGAGACAGGCGTGTGGCCAGAGACAGAACTGAGCCACTGCCCTGCCACCAAACCAATGGCGAGTTCTTTTTCTTTGGGCCTAACAGTGCCACTAACCTCACTGACCAGAGATCTGCACCCGCCTGGCCCCTCCAGGCTTTTCTTGGTGCTGGTGGCCACACAAGCCCTTTCTGGGTGACATGCGGGTTTACTTTATGGCTGTTTTGGTAACCCAGCGTCCAATTCCAACAGTGAGTGGCAGGGCTGGGACCAGGCTGTGCCTGCCGGAGATGCTATCCACGCTCCCTCCCTCTTAGTTTCTGCCTGCCTCTCGGTCCTCATCTTTCCAAAGAGTTGTTGTGCTTCAGTTAGAGTAGCTTTCCTTACTTATTAACCAAAAATTCCTTTTAGGAGAGCTTCCAGCACAGGTGACTGAGCCTGGGCTCCTGCCCCGCCCCACACATCAAAGAGCTAAGGAAAACTCCGTGGTTTCTGGGCCCCGATGCAGCTCTCTCCCGGGCAGGAAAACAGGGGACAAGGAAAGAGATGACTTTTCCAACTTTTCTCAGAAGCCTTGGTGATACTCATATGGTGCTGTACGACTCTGCCCAGCAGGAGGCCTAAAACCAGCTTGGGCACAGTGGGTGGCACAGTGTGAATCCAGAGAAGGCTGGGGCCGGTGGGGACAAAGCTAAGGTGGTGACACCTGCCTACTCTCCATCAGACACTCGGACACAGGAGCTGAGACACAGATTAGGAAATAATGTATTCAGGGTCTCATGGCTACTAAGTAGTAGAGCCTGGACCGGATGCCCCAAGCTGGGTTTCTCCTGCACCACGCTGCTCCTCGGGGGGACCAAGTCCTTCCAGGACAGGCTGTGCACGACCAGTGGGGCTTCTAACCTGGGACATACCTCCTCTCCCCACTTCACACCACAAACACCGAGATACGCCCGAGAGCTGTGCGGCTGCTTCTGTTCACTGCCCCGGTTCCTACCAATAGCGGCTCGGGCCCCAAAACTCTGTTGAGACCAGCACGTAGGTATTACATTCCAAACCGAAACAGCTCACGAAAACATGGGTGTCCCACAGAAGTTTTATTTGAATGGGGTCTCATCTAGAGTTCTCATTTCAGTGTACAGACAACTCACAGTTCAGTGCAGTGCTTCTAATACAAATCATATAAACACTGGAACACAGCAGGTGGATAGTGCACTTGATAGAAAAATAAATTACTCTAAAAGCTATGCAAAGCTTTATACAGATAAAAAGTAAACACGAAAAAGTCAGTGAGGTCCTCATAACCATCAACCATATCCAGAAGGTATTTACGAAGGTAAAAAGAGCAAAGGATCTGCACTATCAAAAAAGCCTGTCTGCTAAGAGAAATCCTGAGGAGTGACTGAATTATCGTCTCGAGCAACGGGACAGAACGAGACTTGCAGATCCGACCTTTGAGAACTGGGAAAGGACCGCAGCTCTACAAGCTTGGTGACACAGCAGAGCTCAGCTCGGGGCAAATTGCCATAATTCAAACTAATTTCTTTATCCCGGGGGGCGAGTACATACGAAAACTTTCCTCAAGAACCAGAGTGTTTAACTTGAGAGAAAAAAGGGACAAATAATAGAGAAACATGCATCATTTAGCCTGCAGGAGAGTCCAGGTTTCTGAGCAACTAAATGGCCAAGGGAAGATTAGTCAAAAATTGGTGGGAACTCACAAAGACTGTCAGAGCTGAGAGACCTACAGCTGCATCTCGTCCAGCTACCACAGGTATTAATGGGGACGCAATGCCCCAAAGTTCTGGGTGCCCCCAAGGGACAGATTAACACGCAGAACCATCTGAATACCTGCCTGCCTCCCGCCCCAGGCTGCCACTCTGTCACTCTACAAAGCCTGAAACCAGCGGTGAGCAGCTGCTCTGTCCACAGGACTCGCGGAGCGCGGCCCGCGTGCTGTCACAGCAGAGCCGAGGGTGCCGCAGTCACTCTCTGTCCTTTACACAACCAGATCGCTGTGGCCCCGCTCAAAGGCAAGACAAGAACTTCGCTTAAGACCCTTCCTGAGATTTTTCGTTATGTAAGTAACCGCCAAATAATTCTGCTAGCAAGATTTCTGAAGGAAGAGCAGAACTTTCATGTGGGGCTTAGCTGAGAGAAGACAGCGGTGCAAGTTTTAGCCAAAGTGGGCAGCGTGAGAGAACAAGCAGTCTGGATCCAAGGACCAACTCAGGGCTCTCATCCTGAAATGTCCACAGGACACCTGTGACTGTGCAAAAGCAAATAAAGCTAGAGACAGAAAGTTAGTAGACTGTGAGAAATATTAAAATTTTTTTCTTAAAACAATGTAAAAATGTTGAGGAAATAGTCCCACAAGGAATCTGATCATTCCTCTGTTCAGCAGTGTCTCCCTGAAGAGCAGGAATCAAATGACCACGAGCCCCTCCTGTGTTCCAAAGGTGATGCTACCGACAAATAGAAATAAAATCTCACTAATTATTTTACAAGTTCTGAGGCAGAGTCTTGGGCAGGTAACTGAAACCCTCACGCCACCGTGCCGACCTCCCATCCCCCATGGGCTATACAATGGACTGACTGGGGGCTCCTCTCCCGTCTGCTCCCTCGGGGCAGCGCCGTGCCAGTGCGCCCAGGAAGCGCACGCAGCAACCCCCGGGGAAGCCTGCAGCGCCCCTGCCGCCCCCTCCCGCTTCTGCCCCAGCGTTACCAGCCTGCCTTCTTACCCAGTGTCATCTCCAACCTCTCCCTCTGCCAGCATCCTCGACGGGTTCACATAAGCCTCTTCTCACAGGGACAGACATCTCCCCCCCCTCCCCCCCCCGCCACCAACCACATTCACAGACTTTCTCAGCCCTGCCTCCCCCCACCGCCACCATTCTCAGGGGAGAACAGCACGAGCTGTTACAGCAGCTCTGGGCATGGCACCGGCAGCAGGTACACGGAACTTACATGTGATGCGTATCGAATCCGGCAGGGCTAAGTCAGCATTCGAGTGTTAATTTCTTTGTTTACCACCTCATGTCAGGACAGGGACAAAATTTACTTTTAGCCTGAGATTCAAATGAATTTTAACAAAGTCATCAATTTCTGTGTAGCAAGAATACAGGTATCTGAAGATACAAAGGGTATAGAATATCTTCAACTTCTTAATTCCTAAATTCGAGAAAATGTAAAATAAGGATGATGCTACCTCCTAAACTGGACGGGAAATTTAGGCCTTCCAAGCCATACTGCCTTAGCTGCTCCATGGTTGGCAGCACAACTGTAATCTTGCAGGACACCTAGGGTTGTCAAGACACTGAAACATGATGCCCAGTCCAACATGTCCGGGCTCAAGTCCCTGGATTTAGGTGTCACTTGCAACTGTGAGAAAAACGTGTTCTACGATTAAGAACTGGCAGGAACTCCGCCAATGAAATTCACAAGCTTAGCGCAGTGGCTAAGGGAGGCAGCCAGCAAGAAGTGTCAACTTTCTTTCCTTTAGCAAAAACGTTTTGTGCAAAAGCAGTTTCCAATCTCTAGAGCTCCCTGGGAAACAGTGCAAGGTTAAAATTCCTGAGCTTTCCTGTCAGACACTAGTGTGTGATTGCCTGAACACAAGATTATGCTGTAGGGAGCCCAGGATGGTCCAAACCATGGAGTTTTAAAGATCATAAAATTCAATGTTCTGTTATGCTGAGCAGTACAAATTATTGCTCAGTTACATACCTATCACAGGTCAGAATACTAAAAACCAAATTCCAGGACGTATAGCTTAACATCAGTCCTGGATAACAAGGATCATCAACGACTTTACCAACATGGTTTCCAGATTATCCTCATTCCCCATAGCAATTGACTGACCTTATTCATTTTAAAGTTTTAAAGCTAAATCGTTATTTCTGGGTATTGGAATTATAGGTGGATATTTTAATACTTTTTTCTATTTTTCTATGATGAATATGTACCACTTTTAACATTCAGAATTTTTTTGTACAGACTAAAAGGGATGAGGAAATTCTACAGAACTCGTTTAAGCTAACACAAAGTTCTCAATGCAATGCAAGTTATTTCAGCATGCTGTATATACTTTCATATATGGTAGGTATTCAAGAAAAATCCCTTCACCCCCACTCCTATTCCCTATCTCTGTCCTGGTGTTTTTGTTTTGTATCATTTTTTTTCCCCCAGTTTGCAGGCTCTAAATTTATTCAGCTTATTGAAAGGAAATGAAATCTGTGTCCAAACAGGCCCTAGTGGAGGACCGCCAGGCCTTCACTACCTGAGTCTACAATGGCCTGCATCCCCCACCTGCTCGGGAAGGAGTGCAGATGCCTGGGGTAAATGCCTCGGGTCTCTGGAACAGTAATCCACCCCCTTCCAGGCCAAAAAGTTACAGAGGAGGTGCACGGTGCACACGTGAGTGTTTCCTCTGGGAAGGCAGGCTGAAAAAAAGAAGTGACAGGCAATTGATTTCTCTCTAGTTCTTCTCAAGGTTTATCTTGATGTAAATTTGGAATATTAAGATAGCCAGTCTAGTAAGAAATAAAACGTATGCGGACATTTAAAAACCCTCCGTATTCTAAACTTCTCTTTAGTACTATAATGATTGTAGAAAAAGCTGGCCCTAAACGTACCTACATATCCATATTACTTTCCTAAATTCCTGATTTCCAGGTAGTGGATGGGGAAGTGCGACTCCTGCAACAGGCACTCAGCTCAAGGACGCTACCCCAACACCGGAAGGGGAAACAGCACTGCCAAAGCCGCTGACCACTGAGGCGCTGGTTAGAAGTTGTTAGGAACAGTTACAACCACTAGGTGGGGCCAAGAGTTTGAAGGAAATCTGAGGGAAAGGCATTCCCTTTTTTTCAGGAATTTGTAACTTTAATACAATTATAGAAAGTTAAAGACCAGATATCCTCATTTGGGAAGATATGCAACGTGATTAAACTCTTCCAGTTGGACGGCAAATGCAGCTTTTTTCCCATAGAGTTTTAAGTCAAATCTAGGTAGAGCTTTTTCACCTACAAGTAAAGGACAAGCTCGCGAATCCAACACATTCCAGCTGAGATGGATCCCAGGACGGACTGCTGGAGAGTGCTGGGCACTCCAGTTACAGGTGGGGGGGCAGCCCTATAGCTCCGTTGTCAGTAAACACTTCTGCTTCAAGGCGGCTTCTTCGGCCAAGGTGGGAACAGAGCTGAAAGGGAGAGAGAATGGGTTACTCAGTGGAACCATTTGGGGGTGAGGAGGCCATTTATGTGTCCGCTAGTGCCACATGGAGCGTGTTGAGAGTAGATTACAGACCTCAGTGACCTAACCAGCAATGAGGTATTTCCACAGAAGGGAATTTTCTAGATAATTGATGCTTAGTTCATTTTGAAAATGTAAAGCTAGGACAATTTCCCCTACTTCCTTGAATAAAATACGCTAAACACATATTTAACCATTTCTTGAGTCAGGCTTAGTATGAACATCAATACTGTCCTGATCACAAGAGCAGCACGCTCAGGAGATAACCAGGGGAAGCAGCTGTTCCACGCTTCTTTAGTCAGTCTCAGACGGCTGGCTGAGTTTCTACACCAGTTAATCTACTTTGTCAGAGCTCTGTGAAAAATAAAAAGACACGGGCTCTGCATGAGGGTCTACAAGTCTGTGCTATAGGTGAATGGAATGACCTTAGATGCAAGGAGGTAATAACATCGAATCTGGTTTCATAAAAACTTAAAACAATACCGAGGAACAAAGAAGTGCTTTAAAATGTCACAAGCACTAACCAGATTTACAAATGAAATAGCGGTCACCTGCACCAGCATTCTCCATTCCTACTACACAGAGGCAGACACTTTCAATTGGGTTTTTTTTGGTATTTTCCTTCATTTTTTTTGTAACTCTGGTTCTCAAAGTATGGTCCCTGGAATTTGTTAGAAATTCAAATTCTCAGTCTGTACTCCAGACATACTAAATCAGACTCTGAGGGAGGGTTCAGCAGCCAGTGTTTTAACAAACCTTCCTCCAGAAATTCTGCCTCACAAGCAGCAGAAGTTGTAACTGTTCTGAGTGATGTGTTTACACTATGACTTCCCATGGTGGACCATGAAGGCCTAACTTTCTTCCGTCCCCTTACCAGATCTGCAATCCTGCCTTCTTATCTCTGGTAATTATGTAAATATTTTCACAACTATCAGCATATTATATTGCTTGTTTGATGCAATTTTTATTGTCCCTGGACTGAATAATTTTCAGGGAAAATTTCTGTTTTCCCTTTTTGTTGTTGTGACTGCTTACTCAGTTTTCTATACTTAACTCTAACCTCTAATTTCTCAGGTAAAACCATGGATCATTTTTCAGTACATTTAGATATGTTATATAATTAAAAAAATTCAGAGGTGGGGGCATGTGTTTGTTTTTTGTTGGCAAAATCCTTCCTGGAACTCTAAATCCTCTTTTCCAAATATGGACAGGATCCTTTCTAGACCTCTTGGGCAGCTGCCATCTTGAAACTTCCCTTTGCTTTCCTCCAGGTACTCCCTGCACCTCTGTTTCCTGGGTCCCCCAACTTTCTCTTTTTTGGATAATCACCTTGTTTTGATGGAATACATCTTCTGTTAGCTTCCTGAGGAAGGCTGGAGTGTATATTTTAGAGAAACTCTTATGTCTAAAAATGTATTCTAATCTCACACTTCACTGATACTTATCTGGATATAAAACTCCAGGTGAAAAATTGTCACCCTCCAGAATTGGGAAGGCACTGATCCATTATCTTCTAGCTTTCAGGAAAGTCTACGGCCATTCTGATGAGCAATCCTTTGTATGTGCTCTTGTTTCCCCCTTGCTGGAGCCGTACATCCTCTCTTAACTTTGAGCTTCTAAAGTTTCATGATGTTGTGTAGTGTGGTCTATTTTCGTTCTCTGTGTAAGGTACTCTGCAGGTTCCTTTAATTTAGAAACTCAAGTCTTTCTGTTCCAAAACTCTTGATTCCTTTCTTTGACAATTTCCTCCTTCCATTTACTCTGTTCTTCTTTCTGGATGGCCTATGATTTATATATTGGACTTCTTAGACCAATCCTCCAAATTTCTTACCTTTTCTCTCCCAGTTTTTATCTTTTTGTTCTACTTTTTGGGAGACTGCCTCAATCTTATCTTCGAAACATTCCTTGGATTTTATTTTTAATATCGTTAATAATTTCTAAAAATACTGTTTTCTGATTTTTTTTTAAGTTTCCTGTTACTATGGCATGAATGCAGTCTATTCTAAATTTAGATACTATCATTTTGTGAAGTTTTATTATTCACATTGCCTTTATTTTCTCCTTAATTCTTTATCAATTTACCTGTTTCGGTCTTTCCTCATATATCTGACGATCTTTGGCTCTCTCCATATTTAAGAAAAAAGCTCTGGAATGTGTTTGGAAGCTGCATATGCATGGGCAAAACTCATCAAATAATGAGCCCTTGGGTAATTATTTTGCATTTCTTGGCCAATTTCATCAGGGCACCCACAAATGTTAGTATCTGCAGGTCTTTTCTATTTGGTTGATTGGTCTCTCCAGAGAATAAGCTTCTTACTTTCTTACCATAGGCATTTATACTTGGCCAACAGCATTCAGGAAGCTGAGAAAAGGAAAATGGGAAAGCTCGCCCTTCAGCGTGTGGACTCTGACTCAGCTTTCCTGTTCTCGGTTCAGAACCTTACTGAAAATGGAAAGTCCCAGATGGAAAGCGTCTCTAGTCAAGCTTCTCCAGAGGAGAACTTCAGAATTATGCCAGGATGAGCAGGGGTGGGGAAACAGCAAATGGCTGAAATGGGCATAAGTACTTTCAACTAATCCTCGTATTCTCAACCCTACCTGTACCCTATCTTTGCAAATATCTGGGTCCTTCAATTCCTTAGCCTTTTCAGGATTCTGCAATGTGAACTGGCCTGCTCTTCATTTTCTCAGTTTCCACTCCCTCTCCTATTCAGGCTTCGATTTTACTCCATTCTGCTAAATTGGTTACCACTTATATCATTTAACTGCCTCCAAAACTCGTTGAAGTCTCTCAATTGCTGTTGTCTCCTCTCCTATTCTTTGTTCTTGTGATTTTTATGCCTTTGAAATAAAATATCACATAGAGAACACTCCAAAGTAAATCTGAATCTGTGGAAATGAGACGCAGTCATCATTTTTAAAAAGTACATTAAAGTATACAAATCATGACTTTACAGCTTGATGGCTTTTTGCAAATTGCACACATCTTTATAATCAGCATGCAAAACGTGAAGCAGAATATGAAACAGAAAAGCCTCTTTTTGGCTCCCTTCTAGTCACTAACCACCTCAAGGGTAACCATTATAGAGTTATGCTTCTTTTTGAACTTGATTTTGCTTATTTTTATTACAGTGGGGAGACTCTAAGATGCCTCCCAAAGATCCCCACTTCCAGGTGTTCACACTCTTATGTAGTTTCCTCCCCTTGAATGTGGGCAGGCCCTGTTCCTTGCTTTAACCAGTATAATATAGCAAAGGTAAAGGGATGTCATTTCTGTGATTACACTATACAAGATGTGACATCCACCTTGCTAGCAGACTCTATTGCTTTCCGGGTTAGTATGCTTGAATGTAGTGAGCAATGACATTGCAGAGGCCCACACGGCAAGGACTGAGGGTAGCCTCTTGGCAATCAGCAGCTAGGAAAGGAGGCCCTCAGTCTAACAGCTCTTCAGAACCTGAATCCTGTCAACAGCCATGACTGGAGACCCTTTTCTGATTGAGCTTTCAGACGAGATCCTGGCCCTGGCCAGTACCTGTAGCCTGTGAGAGACCCTGAAGCAGAGGACCCAGCTCAGCCGTGTCCACATACCTGACCCACAGGAAATGAAATTATAAATGTGTGTCAAGTTGCTAAATTTGTGGTAATCTGTTACACAGAAATAGATAACTAACACAATTATGTTTCTGTGATTCATCTATAGTGCTATACTGCAGCTGCAGTTCATTAATTTTCACCACTGTATTCTAGTGTTTATCTAGTTGACTGCTAATGGCCATTTGGCAAGCTTTCAGTTTGGACTATTAAGAATACAGCTGCTGTAAACATTCTTGTACATGTCCTTTGATGGACATACAAGTATATCTCTATTGGAAATGTACATAAAAATAGAATCACTGAGTCACTGGGTATGTCTAGCTTTAGTAGATAATTGCTAAACCTATCAAACCTATTTCTTTTTCTTTTTTTGGAGAGAAGGTCTCACTTTGTTGCCCAGGCGTGAGTGCAATGGTATGATCATAGCTCACTGCAGCCTCAAACTCCTGGGCTCAGATGATCCTCCTGCCTCAACCTCCTGAGTAGCTGGGACTATAGGCATACGCCACCATGCCCTGCTAATTTTTCTATTTTTTAATAGAGGTGGGGTCTCACTATGTGGTTATTCCAATTTACAGAGTTCCAGCTGCCCTATGCCTTCACCAACCCTTGATACTATGTTGTTTTCATTTTAGCCATTCTGCTGGTATGTAGCAGTGTCACACAGTGGTTTGAATTTGCAGTCCCCAATGACTAGTCAAGTTGCACGCCATCTCGAATGCTTATTGGCCATTTGGATATCTTCTTGTGAGTTGCCTGTTCAAGTCTTTTGCCCATTTTTCTATTGAGCTATCTTTATCTTATTGATTTGGAGGAAGTCTTTATTCAGGATAGGAGTCCTTTGTCATACAGAGACAGGGACAGAGGGAGAGACATTATTTAAAGACACTGCTGCTTCAAATATAAATTTTATTATTTTTCCTTCTAATAGATGTTTAAAAATTGCAACTGAGAAATAATTTTCTCACCTGGTCACAGCATCTACCAAGAATGGCGCTGGGGGAGAGATCAGAGAGATTCCATCTTTATTACCACGTCCCTCCTTCCCCGCCAGGAGCGTTTCATATCCTGCAAGTCCATTAGAAATGGTTCCACTCTGCTGTAGGAGACACACAACACATTTGCACACAGGGGTAGCAACACGCACCCAAACTTCAGCTCCAAATCAAGCTTCACTAATGACTATGGGAATAAGGAAGACGATTTTGATGATCATGGTGGTTTTATTTTTTTAACTATCCCTCACCTCAGATTTCCATTTTTGTCAGCAACCTCAAGCATTTACAAATACAAAGGTTAACACTAGTTTGAAGCCATTAAGTTCAGTTAACAGAATTCTGATAACAACCTCCATGTTTGTAAGGAAAAACAAGAACCTGGTGATCCCTTTAGGCCTTACTATAAAAAGGTAACCAGAAGAAAAATCACAAATGTCATGAACTTACTGGAACAATCCACCGGGGTGTAATCGTGGACATTGAAGAAACCTAAAATAAATTTTATATACATATTTACTTTTAGGAAAGACTGACTTATTTTCATAATTATACTCATAAAACTTTCTTCTATTATGAAATGCATTGTGGTGGGGTAGGGAGTGATAATTCTTAATGGGCCTCCTTGAGTTGACATGGACTTCTGAATCTAAAACCCTTCTCTACAACACAGATGCTCAGATGCTATACTTCAGCAAAGAAACTGCTATAATTTTGAGAATCTCTTTGACCCAAAAATTTACTACTCAAGAATACTATTACTACTTTCAGTTCATTTAATAGGACTTCACCCCACTCCACACCCAGTATTCAGTTTAATGTTTTATTTTCTGAAATTTCAGTTAATTACAAATAATCATAGCCTTCTTGGTAGCATCCTGAACAATGGATTGTGACTAATCCAAACGAATACCACAAAGAAAATACACAGGAAAAAACAATCTGTTTATACACAGGTCATTCTCTAATTATATATGCATAAGCAGCAATGAAAACACTCCTACTGGCCCTGATTCACAGGGCCTTTGTTACATTCTTCTTCTTCTTCTTTTTTTTTTGAGACAAGGTCTCACTCTGTTGCCTTGGCTAGAGTGGTGCAGTGGCATCATCATAGATCACAGCAACCTCAGACTCCTGGACTCAAGCGATCCTCCTGCCTAAGCCTCCTGAGTAGCTAGGACTACAGGCCTGCACCACTGTATCCAGCTAATTTTTCTATAATTTGTAGAGACAGGGTCTTGCTATGTTGCGCAGGCTGGTCTTGAACTCCTGGCCTCACGTGATCCTCCTGCCATAGCCTCCCAAAGTGCTAGGATTACAGTATTGAGACACCGCACCTGGCCTACACTCTTCTTTAATGTTTAGTTTTCTAGATCTTACTTCTACGTGTAGAATTATAATCTAATGAAACCGACCCATTTTATGATAACTTAGACTAGTCCTTGCACTGGTGACTTCAGATCCTGATAAGAAAAAAATCAACACAAGTATATGTCTTAATAAAATAAGTTAGATAACCACCAAAAGAAAAAAATTACATAGTATAATTTCCAAACCCATATTTTCTAAATGCACGTTAACAGTAGGAAATAAAAGAGAGAGAGAAAAAGAATGGTAAATAGTAATCAAAAAATGGTTTGAGAGACTTTTACAGACTTGTGGTTAAATTCTTATCTTTTGGCAAAGTCTTTTTGTTTCTTGATCTAAGCTGGAAAAGGAGGTTCCCAGGCCACATCTGCATCACCTGGGCACATGTCAGAAATGCAACTTTCAAGCCTCACCCAAAACATACCAGATTCCCAAAGTGGAGGTTGGGCCCACTAATCTGTGCTTTAATACACCCTCCAGGTGATTCCAATATACACCCAAATTTGCATATGCACCCAAAATGAGATCTAAGCAAACAGCCAGCACCACAGAAAGTACCACAGGTACTTCCAAGCCTTCAGGATGGCATCTATTAATAGTTCCTACAGTAATTCTTGTGATATTACTCACCAGGCATTAAATTAGTTATTTGTATATCTCTCACCCCAACTAGACTGTAAGTCCCCGGAAGGAAGAAACCGTTCCTTATTTATATTATGGTCACAGTCGTCAAGCTCTCTGTATCCGTGGGTTCCACATCCGTGGATTCAGCCAACCGTGAATTGAAAATATTTGAGGGGAAAAAACATAGTTTTGTCTGTATTGAACATGTACAGACTTTTTCTTGCCATTATTCCCTGAACAATGCAGTATAACAACCAGTTACATGGCATTTACATTGTTATTAGGTATTATAAGTAATCTAGAAGTGATTTAAAGTATACAAGAGGATGTGTGCAGGTTATATGCTAATTCTATGCCATTTTATGTAAGAGACTTAAGCATCTTTGGATTTTAGTATCTGAAAGGGGCCCTGGAACCAATTTTCCATGGATACTGAGGGACAACTGTATTTATCACAATTATCTTCTGGACTGTAATAATGACACATTTAATGCCAATCATTCTTATGCTCTCATGTTTCTGTAAAACTTTTTTAAACATCAAATATATCCTTATTGTTTCAACAAGCTGATTTATCCCTATGTTCTCTCTCACGTTATTTAATATAGTGTTGAATTACAAAGAGGCTTACAGTGACTGACATATGATTTCTATACAGTGACACACACAAAGTGGTAGAATTTTAGTACAGAAAGACAATGCTAAGTAGGTCATTGAAATATAAACTTATTAAATGAAAAGTTTAACTAAATTATTAAAAAGGCAAAAATTAAAATCCAGCAGGAATATTTTTGAAAACAGAAATTCCTTTCCATCTATTGCTTTAAAGTGTATTTACCTGAGGTGTGATTGTGTGGTCAATTAGATTCTCAGTTAGAGATGCGAGCAAAGCATCCAGTTCATCTGTAGCTTCCTGTGGAAGACAAGGAACCTAGAGTTGTCAAATGACTCAATTATTAGACTAAGTTTTTCCATATCCTCTCAATTTATAATTCTGACCCATGCCTGGTTAGTGTTGATCCTTTAAACAAACAAGAACATTCATGAGTCACGGTTATCAATGACTCCACTTCTGCACAGAGGGAGCTAGACTACAATTGGGACTTAAGCTGAAGTGCTATGTAAATTTTCAAATAGCTATTCCTTTTGGTGAGACAAAACTTGGCTGGGGTTAAGACTGTTCTGCCTCTTCACTTTTAGACTAGATGAGACTGTTAAAAGGTTCAGCACAAGAGACACTGAATAAAGGCGATATCTAAATTCCAAATGCTTCTTTATCTAGATATATGGGTGCTTCATGTTTGCAAAAGAATAAAATATGAACTCTTCCCACATAAATGTTAATTAATACTTTTTGTTTAATTGGTATTTGAAGTAGCTTATGGAGGACACAATTCTGTACTGCATGGGGGCAGCAGGGGGTGGAGTTTTGAAACAATAAAAGATAAAATTCCAATCTGGCAGTAAGAGAAATAAGAACCTAGGGCATAGTACATAATAAAAAAGGCCCTTCCTTTATACGTTTCTATTTGCCTTCAGGCCTTGGTGAATCCTTGTTTATATTTCAACATACAATTTAATTTTAATCACAGACATGAAAAAATTGTTCTTTCTCCTCTCACATCTCCCCCACCTCACCCTTTCCCACTCTGCTTGGGCTAAGCGCACCATAACAGCTTGCGCAAGCCTCTACCACAGTGTATCACAGTTCTCCCTCCCACCAGACTATAAGCAGTTAAGCTAAGACCATGTTTCATTCATTTTTAAATCTTTAATGCCTAGCATGCTATCTGGTATATATTATATATATATATAATAAATCTTTGAACTAAAGATTTCTAAATCTTCTCAGCTCTAAAAACATCTCAGTTTCCAATTAATGATTTTTCAATCACTATTCAAAGATGTCAATTTATCTTTTTAGAATTGTAATTTGTCGAAAATAAACTCCTGATAGAAGACATGTAGATTGGGTTTTTTCCTTTAAGCCCAAAAGATGGAAAGATTATAAACCTAACTATACACTGTCATCGGGTAGTGAGAATATAAGTGATTTCTAGTTTTTCCTTTTTGTGGATTATGTGGTAAATTTCTACAATAAATGTACATTATGCAATAAAAAAGCAAAATGGTTTAAGTGTTCATTTGAAAGGACAATTTTTAATTTTATGTGCAAATGAAAACATTCATGGATAATGAACTGGATTTCTATGACTTCTGAATTGGTAAGGATTTGGCAAGTGGATATAGGAAAGGGAGGAGCTGGGATGAGCTGGTTCTGTAGCAACACAATTAATGATAGGTCTCTGTTATTTCAAAAAGTTTATTTGAATCAACAAATATTTATTTAGTGCTTGTTATATGCCAGGTGCTGTTTGAGACACTAGGGATTCAGCAATGAACAAAACAGGTCAAGTCTCTCATACAGCTTACATTCTCTAGAGTAAATCAGACTATAAATGTCAACAACATCACTTATGTGTTACAGACATAGCCTTAACTCTTTAATCTTTAATCTTATAAGCACTTCAAAAGTACCTATTTGCATTTAACATTATATCTTCTTAAAAGGAAAAATTAGTGGACGCATACCCAGCATCCAAGACCACTGCAAAAACAAAAACACAAACGAAGAACACACAAACTGGAGAAGAAACCCTGAGAGTCTCTTGTGAGGGATGCGGCAACTCAATGCTCTTCTCACAGCTTAAGTCTCAGTGTCGATCCGAAATCACCAGATGTCCCTGTTATACTACAGGATTCAAGATTGTCTTTGGCAAAAACGTTAAGAAGTTAAAAAAACAAAGGTACTCTCACCTTTAGAACAGAACCACTGTCTGCAGATGTGGTATGCATCAGAGCAAGAGACTCTCTGGAGAGGGGCACGTTATTCTCCCTTAACACAGCACTGGGAAGACAAAAAGACAAATTCATATCATGGAGGATCTCCACAGGTTCAGGCAGTATTTTCAAAGATAGGGCTTAGGAAAGTAGCATACAAATTCCGGTGGGGGAAGAAGAAATTACAGCTGGTGAGGAACACGACAGCAGCCAGCGCTGCACTCCCGTGCCTTTGTGAAACCCTCTTTCACCCACAGAGAAAAGCTTTCAAATCCACGTCAAGCTCATTTCCAGAAGCATCGAAAATGGTAGACTACCTTGCTTCCCTCCCAAAATCTCACTAAAGTGACAGAAAAGATTTATCTTTAACAAAACGAAATATTCATAACATCTAAAAACCATTATAGGGCCCCAGTGGTAGTTCAGAAACTTTAAGTAAATCCTGAAAGAGACACAGTAGAAAAGGAAGGTTTCAAGATTATGAACAGATTAATTGTTGCAGCGCTCCCCAACAGCACCAAATCCAGTATATAAAAGATGGAAAGGTAGATAAAACAGATCAACAGATATATATTTTTTTAAAGCTGTTACACAATACATGAACAAGAAAGCTCAGTGGATCAGAAATTATACAGAATACCTAAGATATCAGAGAATAGTCAGGAAACCATCAGGAGAAGCTACCATCTAAGGACACAGGTTAGAGAGCTCTGCTGCAGAAGGCAGAAGCAATATCTATGGTGTCCCAGATATTGCGACAGGACTAGCCAGGTGAGAAGATGCGACAGCATCTGTAGGCCTGGCTGTAGTGACAAGGATGTCTGACTCCAGACAGGAGTAATGAGAATAGGGACAGTCCTACAGATAGCTTCAACAACAGGGGGAAAATTCACAGCCAAAAGACCATCATCCACCAAGATATCACATCCAGCAGGAAACTTCAGCCTTCCCCAGTATCGCTGAAAAGTGTGCAAGTGACATAGCAGTTCCTGATCAATCCTACAAGAAGATGGAGAAAAAACCCTAGATTGGAAAAGTGACATAATTAGTGAAGTGGAAGCTAATACTGTTTGCATCCATAACACTGAGGTAAACAGAGGAAAAGAGATGAAAAATAAGAACAGTTATGAGACACAGAGAAGTGATTAACATGTTCCAAACAATGGATACTGAATATTCAGAAAGACAATGCCTTATGATTTTCCAGAACTGAAAAAGGCATAGGTATTCAGATTGAAAGCCCATCTTAAATATTAATAAGAATAAAAATAAACCTATATTCAGATATAATGAAAATCCAGAACATCAAGAATTAGTACTGAAGGCCGGGCGCAGTGGCTCACGTCTGTAATCCTAGCACTCTGGGAGGCCGAGGCGGGTGGATCGCTCAAGGTCAGGAGTTCAAAACCAGCCTGAGCAAGAATGAGACCCCGTCTCTACTAAAAATAGAAAGAAATTAATTGGCCAACTAAAAATACAGAAAAAATTAGCCAGGCATGGTGGCATGTGCCTGTAGTCCCAGCTATTTGGAAGGTTGAGGCAGAAGGATTGCTTGAGCTGACGCCACGGCACTCTAGCCTGGGCAATAGAATGAGACTCTGTCTCAAAAAAAAAAAAGTTACTATATAAACAAGTAACTACAGTCCCACAACAAGCAACAATGAGGAATCCTAGGGAGGGGAAGAATCTGATTTCCAGAACTACATCATAAAATCAAAATGACCACTTTTCAAATTAAGTGGCATGCAAAGAAACAAGAAAGTAAGGCTCATGCACAGGAAAAAAAAATAACAGAAACTATCCCTGAGAAGGCAGACACCGTACTTAGACAAAGACTTTAAGTTAACTGTCTGAAATAGTCTCAAAAAGCTAAAGGAAACCATGGACAAAGAACTAAAGGGAAGCAAGAGAACAATGTGT
>CAUYRT010069904.1:0-12793 GCA_963574885.1 Lepilemur ruficaudatus
ATTCTGTAGGTTGCCTATACTCTCTAACAATAGTTTCCTTGGCTGTGCAGAAGCATTCTAATTTCATCAGGTCCCATTTATTAACTTTTGTTGCTGCTGTGGTTGCTTTGGGAGTCTTCTTCACAAATTCTTTGCCTAGGCAAATGTCCATGAGAGTTTTTCCAACATTTTCTCCTAGAATTTTTAAGGCTGTGTGACTTAGGTTAGAAAATCAAATACAATAGTACATCACAAATCAAACAACCCCATTAATAAATGGGCAAAGGAGATGAACAAAAACTTTTCCAAAGAAGACAGAATAATGGCCAGCAAACATATAAAAAAATGTTCAACATCTCTAATCATTAGAGAAATGCAAATCAAAACCACATTGAGATACCACCTAACTCCAGTGAGATTGGCCTCTATCAAAAGATCCCAAAACAACAAATGCTGGCGAGGTTGTGGAGAGACAGGAACACTCTTACACTACTGGTGGGACTGAAAATTAGTGCAACGTCTATGGAAAAGAATTTGGAGATTCCTCAAAGACCTAAAAATAGAATTACCATTCAATCCAGCAACAGCATTATTAGGCATCTACCCAAAAGAGCATAAGACATTTTGTTATAAAGATATCTACACCTGAATGTTTGTGGCGGCACAATTCACTATTGTTAGGTCGTGGAAACAACCCAAGTGTCCATCAATCCATGAGTGGATTATTAAAATTTGGTATATGTTTACAATGGAATACTACTCAACTTTAAGAAACAACAGTGAGCTAGCGCCACTTATATTATCCTGGATTGAGCTTGAGCACATTATTCGAAGTGAGGTGACACAAGACTGGAAGAATGGGCCCCTCGTGTACTCGCCATCAAATTGGTACTGACTGATTAACACTATGGTGCTCAAAGGGTGGTGGTGTTCACTAGGGATTTGGGGGTGGAGGGTTGACCCACATCTGAGAGATGTGGTGAGCACTTCGAAAGGGAGGGGCATGCTTGAAATGTATTTGGGGATGGGAATTAGGGGTCTCAATATGGGAAAGGAAATCGTCTAAAACTGATTTATGTGAATAGCTGTACAACTTGGTAAATTTTCTAATAACCATTTAATTGTACACTTAAAATGGAGTAAAGGCATGATATGTAAATTACACTTCAATAAATAAAAAAAAGATAATTTATCATGACCAGGTAGGCTTTATTCCAGAGATGCTACAATGGTTCAACATATGCAAATCTATTAATGCAATTCACCTCATAACTAAAAGCAAGAGCAAAGACCATATGATTTTCTGCATAGACATAGAAAAAACACTTGGCAAAATCCAGCACACTTTTATGGTAAAAACTCTTAGCAAAATAGGCATAGATTGGACATACATTAAAATTATTAAAGTCATATACAATAAACCCACAACTAATATCATACTGAACAGGAAAAATTGAAAGCATTCCCACTTAGAAATGGAACCAGACAGAGTTGCCCTCTATCTCCTCTTCTTTTCAACATAGTGCTGGAAGTCCTTGAAAGAGCAATCAGAGAAGAGAAGGGAATTAAAGGTGTTTGAATGGGGGCAGAAGAGGTCAAATTTTCACTCTTTGCTGATCATATGGTATTATATCTAGAAAATCCCAAGTATTCAACCAAGAGACTCCTGCAACTGATAAACGAATTCAGTAAAGTCTCAGGATACAAAATTAATGCACACAAATCAGTGCCATTCATATATGCCAATAATAGTCAAGCTTAAAATCAAATCAAAGATGCAACACCTTTCACAATAACATCAAATAAAATGAAATATTTAGGAATATATTTAACAAAGGAGGTGAGAGACCTCTATAGGGAGAACTTTGAAACACTGAGGAAAGAAACTGTAGAAGATGTAAATAGATGGAAAACCCTACCATGCTCATGGATTGGTAGAATCAGTATTGTTAAAATGTTCATACTACTTAAAGTGATCTACAGAATTAATGCAATCCCTATGAAAATACCATCATCATTCTTTACAGATCTAGAAAAAATAATTTTGTGCTTCATATGGGACAAGAGAACACTTCATATAGCCAAAGTGATCTTAAGCAAAAAGATCAAATTGGGAGGCATCAGTCTACAAGTTTTCAAGATTTACTACAAGGCTATAGTAACCAAAACAGCACTTTACTGGCACAGGAACAGAGATATAGTCCTTTGGAGCAGGACTGAGAACCCAGATATAAAACCATCTTCATATTGTCATCTAATCTTTGAAAAAACAGACAAAAATATGCACTGGGGAAAAGAATTCCTATTCAATAAATGGCACTGGGAAAACTGGATAACCACATGCAGAAGATTGAAACTGGATTTATAAGATTTTAATATAGCCTCTCCAGTTTTCTATTACTGTGTACATAGTACATATTACAGAATGGGAGAAAATATTTGCATGCTATGCATCCGATAAAGGGCCAATACCCAGAATCTACAAAGAACTCAAGCAAATCAGCAAAACAAAAGTCAAACAACCCCATAAAATAGTGGCCAAAAGACATGAACATAAGCTTTTTAAAGAAGATAGACTAATGGCCAATAAACACATGAAAAAGTGATCAATATCTCCAATCATCAGGAAAATGCAAATTAAAATCACAATGAGATGTCACCTAACTCCAGGGAAAATGGCTTTTATCAAAAAGTCCAAAAACGACAGATGCTGGTGTGGATGTAGAGAGAAAGAAACACTTATATTCTCACTTTCCTTTAATCTAAATTTGTGTATTTAACATCTCTTGTGTTTCTTGTAAACAATTCCTCATTAGGTCTTGATTCTTTTTATCCAATCTGAAAATCTTTGCATTCTAATTAAAGTGTTTAATCCATTTACCTTTAATGCAATTGCCAAAATGATTGAGTTTACATCCGTGATTCTGGTATGTTTTTTTCACTTGGCACTTCTCTTTTATTGTTCTTTCATTGCTGTTTTCTTCTCATCTTGTGGTTGAATTCTTTTTTTTTATATATTCCATCTTATTTCCTGTGTTGACTTCCTAAGTATATCCCTTTTAATTTCTTTAGTGGTTATACTAGGATGAATCACATGTCGTCTTAACTTATAAAGTCTAATCAATATTGTAATGACATACTTCACATTTCGCACATCCCCTTCACGTTTCCTACTTCCAACATAGACTCCAGGGCCCTCCTATTGCATATCTTCCTTTTTCTAGAATATTAACTGTCCCACACAATCCAGCAATTTCAGCTGCCCTAAATTATTCTGATCTCTATATCATATACTGAGCAGGACTATTGTGCTTTACTTATATGCCAGCTCACTGTGCTGCGTTAGAAAATTTGCCCCAGTTAATGAACTGGGATATTCTGTAACTCGGTTATTTGTTTAACTTTTCTAACTGTCACAGCTCTCTGGCTGGCAATACCTGAAAAGTACTTCCTCAAAAAATGTGTCCTTTTTTTTTTTTTTTTTTTTTTTTTACTATTGTTTATGTTGGGAGAGCTAGTCTGGTACCAGTTACACTATCACAGCCAGAAACAGAAGTATATTTTAGCCAAATAATTTTGCAGTCATATTCATTTAAGAACATGATTTTTGTCTACTTCCTTTTTGCATTAAATCTAATGAAATAGAAAACTGTATCTAGGTGGCAGGGGAAAAATAGAATTTTGCCTTCAAGCCCATAGTATTTATTATTTATTTTGAAAAATTAAATGTATTTGGATTACTTCATAGTTAAGAAATTGTGATGCTGCCTTCTTAAGCCTGTTCCTCACCCTGTCTGATTTTTCTATGCTTTTTCTGATTAAGAGTTATAAAAGCTGAGATCTCATCTAGGAAACCTTTAAGATTAAGTAAAAAACCTCGAAATGTCCTTAGAGAGATAATATAAATAATATTTTTGCACTGTTACAAAGATCACCTATTCATATTAAAGATATATTAGTTTCTGGGCTTAAAAACACTCTCAAAAATAAAATTATTCTCATCTCATATCAAACATTAAAGTTTCTTATTGCATGTCTCTTCTAAGCATTTCTTCAAGTTGACCATATAATGCTACCTGTAGAGAGGAACTAGAAATTCAGGTGCTAATCAATACAGCTTAACTTTTAAAAAGGACACAGAGAATATGAAAGGGTTTGTTAACTTTATTTCTGTCTTTGTCAGGTAATGAATTTCAGCAATAGCAGTTCAAATTGATCTTACATTATATAAAACTGGGAAGAATTGGAGACCTTTCCTCGAACTTAGCATTAAAAATGGTACTCTATACCACAATCAAGTTTTACAAATGCTTATTAGGTCAGAAAATAATTACCTCTTCATTATTATTAATACATTAGTAAAAAATTTGCCTCTGGTCTGCGATCCCAGCCTTAAGTCAATGGATATCCACGTTGGCATTCTAAAATGTTTTCATAGCACGTACCATAGTACTTTTCACTGTGCTGTGACATGTTATATTAGAAACACTACGCACTGTATATGGTATTTCAGAGCACCATAATGCCAAACTATATGATGATAACTGCAAATATAAGAGTCGGATGATAATTGGAAAATTATTTATCTTGGTGACAGTTTCCATGTTAGTGTATATCTTTCCTGGCATGATGCTCTGATTGTAAGTAATAATAAAAATTTAACTACACTACCTCACTTATTTTTGTATAGTAGTATTTAGTAATTTATATGAGATTTCCACATGTGCTGCCTTCTGTTCCCATTTTAACCTTTATATCAAATCTATGAGGCTTGAAGTAGAAAACTGGGAAATTAAGACTTGATCAAGGTATAATAGCAAATAAAGGACACAGCCAGAAAATGAACCTATGTCCCTAACATAAACCTCTCTAGACATTTTACTCTCACTCATAAACTTCTATCACAGTTAATTCTAGCACATTTTCCCTAGAGCAAATCAGGGATTTCAGCTCCCACATTCCAGGGTTAAGTAGGTGCATTCTCTTCACAATAATTTTCAGACATAATTTTTACTTAAACACAGAATTTTTAATATCCACAATGACATGTAAAGTCAACTTTAAGATATTTTGCCCTCGCCATCAAGTGTGTGAGTAATTCATGTATTCATTCATATAGATTTCTATTCAGCTTGTATGTTCTAATCACCAGCTGCTATGGTTTGAGCTGTTCTCATGAAAACTCATGTTGAAAAGTGATTCCCGATGTGGTGGTGTTAAAACATGGGGACTATCTTTGGTGTTTGGGTCATGGAGGCAAATCTCTCATGAATAGCTTGGTGCCATCCTTGTGGTAATAAGTGAGTTTTCACTCTGATGAGACTACATTCCTTCTTACAGGCATGGATTATCTCCTATGAAAATGGGTTGTAATAAAGTCAGCTTGTCCCTCAGATTTGGTCTCATTGTACATATCTGCTTCCTGTTTAACCCTCTCTGCCATGTTACGATGTAATGTGAAAATAATCATGACCCTCATCAGAAGCCAGGATCATGTCCTTTAACTTCCCAGCCTGCAGAATCTTTATCTCAATAAATCTTTTAAAAAATAAATTACCCAGACTCAGATATTCTGTTATTAGCAAGACAAAATTGACTGAGACATAAAATTAGTACCGAGGAGTTAGATATTGCTATAAAGATGCATGAAAATGTGGAAGTGCTTTTGGTACTGGGTAATGGGCAGAGATTGGAAGAGTTTGTAGGAATAGGGCAGAAAGAAACTGTATTACAGTAAATGTAGAATTAAGGGTGATTCTGATGAAAACAGAAGAGGTAAAGTTTGTAACTTCTTAGAGATTGGGTAAGTGGTTTTGATGAAAATTCTGGTAGAATTATTGACTGTAAAGATGATTCTGATAAGGTCTCACATGGAATTGAAGGGTAATTCTTTTGACAAAGAAGCAAAGGTCACTCTTGTTATGTGGTTGCCAAGAACTTTTCTGGATTGTGTCCATGCCCCAGGACTTTTTGGAAGGCTGAATTTAAGAGTGATAAGCTAGAATATCTGCTGGAAGAAATTTCTAAGCAGCAAAAATGCTCAAGAACTTTCACGGTTACTTTTAACAGCTTATGCTCAGTTACGACAGGAAAGGAATGATATAAAGACAGAATTTATCATTAAAAGGGAAGCAGAGAAAATAAATTTGGAAAAATCAGTCTTTTTGTGTGGTAGAGAATGAAAAAGTGTTTTCAGAAGAGGAATCCAAAGGTACAGCCTAAGGACCACTTGCTAAAGAGATTATCAATGGATAAAAGGTAGCAAGTTGCTAATAATCAGGACAACCAGAAAAAGGCATTTCAAAGATCTTCAATATTGCTCATCCCATCACAGGTCCAGAAGCCTATGAGAACAAAATGGTTTTCAGGGGATAGGCCTGGGGTACTGCTGCTGTGCGCAGCATTGGGAAGCTGCCACCCCCCATCTCAGCAGCTCCAGCAGGAAAAGACATAGCACAAACGGGCCCCTGGTATATCTCGGCTGCTGCTCTGGATAGCACAAGTGGTTAGACTTGGCAGCTTCCACATGGCATTAAGTCTACAGGCCCACAAAATTCAGGAACTATGGAAGGTGGCTTTTTCTACTGAGATTTCCATGTATATATGGAAAGACCTATGGTTCCAAGCAAAGATTTGCCACAGGGGCAAAGACACTGCAGAGAGCCCCTAATGGGGCAACACTGAGTGGAAATGTGGGGTAAGAGCTGCTGCAAAGAGTCCCCACCAAGAAAATTCCTAGTGGAGCCATAGGTGTGAGGCCACTGCTGGGACATCAGGGTGGTAGAGACACTGACAGCATATAACCTCAACCTGGAAAACCCACAGGCATTTGCCTCCAAACCTTGAGAGCAGCCATGTGGGCTGCACCCATCAAAACCACAGGGACAGGGCATCCTGAGGCCTTGTGAGCTCACCCATTGCGGCAATGTCCCCAGGATGTGTAACCTGGAGTCAAAGGAGATTATTTTAGAGATTTAAGATTTAATGTCTACCCTGATGTGTTTTAGACTTGCATATAACCTGTCACTACTTCTTTTTGGACATTTTTTATGTTTTTTTTTTCACTTTTGAAATGGGAATGTTTTTCCAAATATCTTTCCTACCATTGCATCTTCAAAATAAATAACTGGTTTTTTTATTATTATTTTATAAGCTCATAGCTGGAAGGAGCTGGCCTTGAGTTTCTATAAGACTTTGGAAGTGGGACTTTTGAGTTTCTGCTGAAACAAGTTAAGACTTTTGGGACTATGGGAATGGAATGATTGTATTTTGGAGGTGAAAAGAAAAGGAGGTTTGGGGGTCAGGGGCACAATGCTATGGTTTGGATATGGTTTATCTCCACCAAAACTCATATTGAAATTTGATCTCTAATATTGCATTGTTGGGAGGTGCGACCTGGCCTAGTGAGAGGTGTTTGGGTCATAGGAGGAGATTTCTCATGAGTGGCTTGGTGGTGGTCTTGCAGTAGTAAGCTCTAACTCTGACAAGACTGGATTAGTTCTCACAGGAATGGATTAGTTCCTGCGAGAGTGGATTGTTATAAAGCCTAGATGCCTCTTTGGTTTTGCATGTGACAGCTTCCCCTCTGACCTTCTCTACACTTTTATGATACAGAATGAAAGCTCTCACCAGAATCCAGGACCAGGCCCTTGGACCTTCCAGCCTGCAAAACTATGAAAGTACTCAGCATTAGTTATTCTATCATAGCAACAAAAAAATGGACTTAAATACCAATTTTGTCCCAAATGTTTTGGTAGACACTGGAACAAACTTGGACTAGTTGAAGAGATCATTAAGAAAACAAAGTTATAGGATGCAATCTGTGATATAATAAAAATATATACCAAGTGCATCACAAGTATAAAGGAAGGGGTAATTAAATTTGATGCAGATAGGAATATAAATGATCAAAGAAGGCTTCACAGAAGAGGTGATAAATGAATTAAACTTTAAAGAGTGAATTGAATTCCAACAGGAAAAGGGAGTGGGCATACATTTCAGGTAAAGGAAATGTAATTATTAAGGGCTAAAAATATAAAAATCCACAGTATATTAGGGAACTCTTTATAATATGGTATCCATACATTGAAGAAATATGTTTAGGGATGGAGGAAATAAAACTGGATATGTCAGTTATCATCAGATGGTGAAGGACCTTGACAGTCATATTAAGAAGACTGTATTTTATGTTGATGCAGGGTCAATGGATATGATATGATCAGAGCTGTGTTTCAGATGGCTCAACTTGTTAGGAGTGTGGAGTTTTAATTATCAAGGGGAGAAATTAAAGGTAGAGAGACTGATTACACTATTTCAGGTATACAAATGGGAGACAATGAAAGCCTGATTTAACAAAGTGGTAGTGGAAGATTTGAGAGATGTAAAATGGTGAAGTTGGCAGTAATCATTATAGACTGAATGAGGGGAAAGAAAGAAGACGATTCTAGAATTACTTGCAGTTTTCTGGTTTGGGTGACAGGGCAGATTTAGTTCTATTCAATGAAATGATAAATACTGATATTAACTATGGCCTTGTGAATAGTTAAACAAATTAGGATACCTCTACTCTATTTTTTATAAGGAGAATTGGAGGTGTGCAGCTTTGCAAATTAGTCCATGGGCTACCTGATCATGAGGAGTCATATTTGAGTCTGATGGGGTATGTATTTTTTATATTATCTAAATATTCTGAAATTGGGATGAATACAATGAATGATGAGTCCTTTTGTGTTTCTTGGTTGAGTAGAGGATGTGATTATTGTTTGTATGACAAATATTTACCTCACATTGGTAGAAGTGTAAAGATGTTTTAGATGGTTAGAAGTATGAGAATGAATGCTGAATGGTAAAATTACTATGTCAATCCAGGGGCTATTTTACTTCATATCCATTTATCACCTTTCCCCCGTTCTGTTCTGTATGGCAAATTTGGGGAGGGGGCGTAACCTCTGCAGTCTGTCTGATAGCTCACATCCAGCTAAGTTCAGCCAATCAGAGGCACTGACAGGAGGTTTGGAGGGTAAGGAGTGGAGAGAATTTAGAGTATATATTCCCCTCTTTGCCTCAAATGACATCTCAAATAGCAACTGTCTCTCCTCTGTGGCTTTAAGTCCCCCTGTAATTCTAGATTTAGCCAGGTAATTTTATCTTCTGGGTTTTGGTAACCCTGGCTCTTCCATTTGTTCTCTGGCCTTGGACTGTTGTGATTTCTAGTGTTGCTAATTTTAGGTGACCTTACTGTCCACTCTTTGACTTCTCAGTTCTTTTATTGCCCATGGAAACAATTCCCTGCATTCAAGTTTTTGTTTTAAATATTCACGTACTTTCTTATTTTTTTTTCTTTGATTAGAATGTTACTGATACAAAGAGTCAATAATGTCAAATGCCACAGAGTGATTAGAGAGGGAAATAACTGAGAAGAAACAACTGGGTTGGGTAATTAGATTGTTAGTGAAATTTACCTTTGGGAAAGCAGTTTCAGGTGAAAGCCAGATTGCTTTGGGATGAAAAGTTGATAGGTGAGGAAGTGAAAGCAGTAAACACAAACAGGTTTTTCATAAAGTTTTGCAATAAATAAAGAATTGATACAGTAGCCTGACAGGCCAACTCACAGGAATATTTATATTATGTAATGTTATACATTATGATTTTTAGAAAGTCTATTAGATACTTTGGACATTAAATTTGCTTGTTCAGGATTGCCCAGTCTCTGAGAATCAGAGGTCCATTGGTTTCAAAACATCCACATATGGTAATTTGCTCCAGTGTATTACCTTCAGACACAGCAAGACTTAGAGCATCTCCAGGGGAAACCCAGGTTCTAAAAATTCCTCAGTATTTGTGTCAAAAGTAGAATGTGTCTGCCAAAAAAAAAGCAATACAATTTAGGATGTATTAGCAGAAATATATTTTCCACATGGAGGGAGGGTATAATAACGTCATAATACCCTATACAGATGGGATTATATTTAGAATTGTGTGTTCCATTCTGAGCAATCCATTTCTTAAGGAAGATAATAATACATCTAAGAGAAGCTTAAGGAGAGCAACCCGGATGCTTTACCATATGAACAAGAGTTAAGGTAACTGGAGAGGTTTGGAATGAAGCAAAAAAAGGTTTAAAGTGCTCATCAAAGAAAGGACATGTAATGATGTCATTCCATAATTGAGGGCTTGTAACATGTAAAAGGTGTTAAGGAACTAGCATATGATGAGTACCTATTAGGTGTCAAGTACTTTGTTAAGCATTTTAATTCTCACAGAAACTCATTGAGATAATTAGTCTCCACTTTAAACATGAGAAAATTTAAAGCTCAGAGTGATTAAGAAACTTATTGAAAGTCTCACAGCTGTTAAAAAAGACTATATATAAACTCAGAACACACATTCCTCCTGCATCAGCATAATACAGATTAAACAAGTGAGTTAAAATTATAAGAAATGTGTTGAGTTGGTATTAGTATCAGGTGTTGTCTTTGACTCCATTTCACCCCCAAGAGAAAGAAACCTGTAGTGGGAGAAGTAAAGATCATTATCAGAAATTAAATTGATCTAGGTAGAAAGGTGTCTTGCATTCCTCTCTCTTGACTGTTTTGCATTCCCCTCCCATCCATGGGGCTTGCTGCTTCAGTATAAGCTTCCCTGCCACTTCCCCACCCTACTTTCTTGAAGCAAGGGGGAAAAGAGACCTGTGAAACCTGTGACACCTGTGACACAAGCAGACATGTGACACTGCCTTTGTCCTTGAGAAAAATGTGTATTCATGTTTCAATTTCATCCAGCTATTTCTCAAAGCTCATCTTCACTCCTTCCTTTAGATTCTCCACTCTATATCCTCCTTTCCCCTCCACCATATCACAACAAAAACCTCCTAGCAAATTTAACCGGTATTGTTTCATATCATCTTAGGTTTCTGTTTTCTAGTTCCTGAATTTATAATTCACTAGTTGTACAAGCCAAATTATACCCCTTTTCATTCTAAGCCAATAGGCAAATTGCTTCAATGGCCTCTCATAGAAAATGCCTTAACCCATAGTACCTTGCTCTCAGGAAATATATATTAAATTGTCATTAATGGATCAAATGTTTGGAATTCCAGACACATTGTCAGATGAACTCTGGACTGACAACATATCTCAGTGTTTAACAACATTCCTTATTAGAAAATTCTTCCTAGTCTTATGACTAAATTCCTCATGATGCAATTTACACTCCATTCTCTTTGTTCTGGCGTTAGGGAAGATTGAGACCAGCTGGTGAACATTCTCTATGTAATAGCTCTTTATACACTAACAGACCATCATTAAATCCCCTCTTAGCCTTCTATTTTCCAAGATGAACAATCCCAGCTCCATTAGCCTTTCCTCATAAGCCTTATTTTGCAATGATTAAGTCATTTTGGTAACAGCCTTCTTAACCCTCTCCATATTCCACAAGTCTCTTCATCCATGGAGCTCCAAAGTGGATATCCTTTTACAAAAGAAGAAGAAAATTATAAATGTCAGGACAAAATTCTTTCAAAATCGTGAGTCACATAGACATTTGTCACTTAAGGATTTAACTTCCAATGTTTATCTATTTATGAGCAACCCTGAGCAACTTGCTATTTTACTGAGTGAAGTGTTTAAAAGCATTGGAACTTTTTTGTGTATACTATCCCAGACAATAAGTGAATTTCTATGGCCTCTTCATGTTTGCATTTCAGCTAAGCTAGGTTGTCCTCCACTTTTTTCTGCATATGCAATAATTTTTGTACAGTGTCAAAAGTCTTTAGGTAGAAAATTGTCATGAAATTCATGCTATGATGATATTAATACAATTCGTAACTTGAGAATATTGCACGCTTTGACTTAAATATTTAGTATTCATCTGATGTTATAAATTTGTGCATGATTCAAAGCTTATTTAGTGATTTACTGTTAGTTCCACATCATGATATTATTCATTTACTCAGTCTTCCAACAAACATATCCAGATGCTTCTTCTTTTTACCTTCATTTCCACCATTTTGGTCTAAGCCAGAGCACCTGTCACATGTATGATTGCAATTGCCTCCCGCCAGTCTCCTAGCCCCCACCCTTGCTGTTCTCAATAGAGAAATCAGAATATGCCTATTGAAATATAAGTCAGATCATGTAATTCATTTGTTTAAACCTCACCAATGGCTTCCCATTTCTCTCATGGTATGTCCAATGACAAGGAATGAATATCCTATTCATCTATCCTTCGATTGCCTCTTTCACCTCATTTCCTACTATCTAAATTTGTTCTTCCCTTGCTCCACTACAACCACACTGACCTCCTTTTCAGTTATTCAAACCTCTGAGGCATACTTCTGCCTCAGAGCTTTTGTACTTTCTCCCTCTATTTGGAACATGGTTTTTCTAGTTACCCACATAGCTCACTCCTTCATAGCATTTAAGTCTTTATTCAAATGTTACCTTTTCAGTGGTCTGTGACCTGATCATACTATTTAAGATTGCAAACTACCACCAAGCAACTCCAACCCCTATTATTCTGCTCTATGGTTTGTTCACATCACTTAATACCTTAAAATATATTACATAACCACTTTTTGTGTTTATTGTCCATTTCCAGTCCTAGAATTGAAGTTTTGCTGCTATATCCCAGTGTCTAGAACAGTTTCTGTTATTTCTTATATATTTTTTTCCAAAAATTTTATTGGGGGAAAACTACAAAACATTTACAGTACAATGTTTACAGTCACAATTCGTAGTGAGCTGATTTCCCAAAATATATTACCACTCAAGTTGACTTATCTTGTTACATTCAAAAACCTACTCTGTCAAAGTAG
>CAUYRT010069906.1:0-55439 GCA_963574885.1 Lepilemur ruficaudatus
AGCTGGGACTACAGGCATGCGCCACCATGCCCGGCTAATTTTTTCTATATATTTTTAGTTGGCCAATTAATTTCTTTCTATTTTAAGTAGAGACGGGGGTCTCGCTCTTGCTCAGGCTGGTTTGGAACTCCTGACCTTGAGCAATCCGCCCTCCTCGGCCTCCCAGAGTGCTAGGATTACAGGCGTGAGCCACCGCGCCCGGCCTGGAGTGTATTTTGAACCTTGTGAACGCTGCTTTCTGGGCGAAGAGCCCTGTTGGCCTACCCCGGAGCCTGTGGCTGCCCGAAGGTTCTAAGCCCGTTATTAGCGTTGCGTCCCGCCGGGCTTCATCTTCTTGGGACACGGGAGTCTGCCTTCTGCATGTGAAAAGCTGCTCCTTCCTTTTCGGTCGGATCTCTGTCTGTTTTCATGGGGCAAAGGCGAAAGGATCGACCTGAACCCCCTGGGGTAGGGCATGTCACTCTGCAGCCCTGCGTGTCTTTGGTGTGACAGCCGGGTCCACACTGCCTTTCTGTGAAAATGTGGTCCTCAGCCGCCTGCTCAGAGCCGCCTCTTCCTAGCGTCCCTCTTTCCTCCCAGAGGCGCCTTTGTGTGGTCTTGACCTCGGCTCTGCTCAGGGTCTCGGGCCCCTGCACCAGGTATACAGCAGGCAGCTGGCGAAGCACCCAGGGCGTGGGGTATGGGCCACTGCAGACTTTTCAATCCGGCACCACCACCTGCCCTGCCAGCCTGATGGCGTTAGACGAGTTCCTCTTTGCCTCGGTTTCCTCATCTGCAAAATGGGGCAGCGGCACTGACTTCCTGGGCGCCATGAGAGCGGCAGGTCAGGGATGTGAAGTGTGTGGCCTGGATCTTGGTGCCTCATCGGTGCTTCTGCCTGGAGAACGCGGCGCCCAGGCTGGGGGCGGCCCCGGCCTCTCTCCCTCCTGGTGGTAACTGCCCGGATTTGCGCGCCGGACCTGGTGCGCCTGTCCCTCCTCGCCTCGGTGGGCCTTGGCTGGCTCTGGGCGAGGCTGGCGCTTGCCTGGGCTCACACGGCAGCCGAGGCGGCTGCGCCATCCTGTGCGCCTGCGCCGCTGCCTGGCCCAGGACCTGGTGCCGGCGTCCGTGCCCAGGCCTTGCTGTGGCTCTTCATTTCTTGTCAGATTCACTTATTCTCACGTCGAGATCCCCGATTCGTGTCACAGCCCAGACAGCCACGGCGAGACTTTGGGAAGACAGGTCAGAAGTTTGTTGGTGATGGAAGTCAGGCTGCTGGGGACGGTCACCGCGTCGTTGCCCGGCAGAGACCGCAGGGCGTGTCCGGCGGGAGCACAGGTCCCCGCAAGGGACCCCTCAGGACGTCTGTGTAGGTGCGGACACGGCTCCACGCAGGTGCTCGCGGTGCCCGCCTGGCACCGCGTTAGCGGGCGGTTTCTGTTGTGTCTTGGAGTTTTTGTTTTAACCAAGGGTGGGAAGCCATGAAAGTATCGAAGCATGAAAAGGGGCAGAGAGCCCCCGGCGTCCCGTGAAGAAACCGAACTGCCCGGCGGGACGGAGGGAGGCGGGGCGGGGCTGCTCTCAGGAAGAGCCTCTCCCTGCGCTGCAGACCTCTGCAAACCTCCCCGCGGCGCCTGGGTTGCGCGGCCTGGCCGCTGCCTGAGTGCTCCTCGGAGTGCAGTGACTGCCTGCTGTTTTTAAAGGCATTAAGAAATGACAAAGCCTTTTTTTTTCCCCAAGAAAAGTGTGTTTCCGTTTGTATCACTTAAAAATACCTGTGCAAAATCAACCAAATCACAATGAATTGGACAGAAAACCAGTCACAGCTCATTTCTGGTCAGCAGGTTTTGGGTGGTCTCCGGACCAGAACTTAGAACCTTAGAACCGAAGGGAGGACAGGGAGAACCTCACACAAGCGTAGGGAGGGTCCGTCCCGCTGCGGGGTTCCTGGGAGCCGGCTGCCGCCCCTGCCACTGCGAGGGGCTCGCGGCCTCTTAGGCAGCTGCTGTTCTGCCAACATTCCTCCTCCGCCTCCCGAGGCCCAGGGACTCCGGTCTGTCTGTCCTGTGCTGCCCCAGCCCGCCGCTGTCTCAGCTGCAAGGGCGGTCACCCGGGGTCTTTTTTTAAGAAAAAACTAACGTGCAGCCTCCTCCCCCCAAAGGCAGATGCTTAGCCCAGGAACTGGCCCTGGCAGTTTGTCACTGTGGACGGTGCTTGGTCTGCATGGGCTTCTAAGGTGCGGCCGGCAGGACTGCCGGGTGAACTGACATTCATTCATTCATTCATTCATTCATTCATTCGGCACACACTGAGCGAGTGTCGGGGTTGCAGCCGTCCAGCCCATAGCCCTCTCTGCTTAAGGTGGAACAGTCCAAGTTCCTGCGGTCGTTCTTACAGAACTTGTTGCCGGGAACCTCACCCCAGGCCCACGCTGGAGACGCTCCTGTTCGTAACATTCGTTGATTCTCCGTGTGTGGTTTGGAGCCAGACTGGGCTCCTGCCGCCGGGTGCGTGGAGAAGAGAGGACCCTTCCCTGGCCCCATCTTTACCCTCACTTCCCTGGCTGTGGCTGAGGATGCTTTTGTGTGATCCGAACCTTGGGCCGTGTGACTCACACTGAGCTTGTGGTCCCCTAGGAGCCTGGGGTCTTTTTCATCGTATAGCTCTTAAGCCAGACCCTTCTCTTTATGCACGATTTTTGCTTATGGGATTTCATTTTAGAGCCTTTGCTCTATCTCGTTGAAAGCTTCTGACTCTCTGTACTGACGGTGAAAACTTTGGTTTTTTCTTCTAGCCCAGTGTCAGCCCTGGTCTGACACGCTTGTCCAGTCCCATTTCTCTGTCTAAGTCACCGGTATGAATGATGGTGTGTTGTGGGAGGAAAGGCGCTGAGCACTGTCCCAAAGCTTTCCTCCTTGTGGGTCAGAGTCACTGGTCCTAGGCAGGGCATTGGGTCAGCTCCCCGCTGACCTCAGGATATGTTCTCCTTCTGGTCCTCAAGACCTTTGGGAGAGTCGAGGTCATGCATTCTTCTGTTCCCTAGGTTACCAGCTTAGCAATCCTTGGAAAAAAAGCAAATCGTGTTACACAGTTGATAGGCTTTTATATTTATGAGCTTTTTTTTTTCTTTTTGGTCACACCTGGGATAAAATACTTTGAAACTGTTAGTGTTTTGTAAACCAGGACACCAAGATGCACAGAATTTATCTGACCTGCTTTCTCAGCAGGTCAGATGCGAGGCATGTTTTGATCTGTGTTGACGTCTACAGGCCGCCCCCTTTGCTCTTCAGTCCTGTCTGAGTCTCTCAAATGTCCAGCCTATCTGAAACGGGAAGCCCATGCAAGGCACTTTGGAATCACTGTGCAGGGTGCCCCTCTGGCCTGGGTGTGGCTCACAGACATGCGCGTCTCTTCCGGGATCTCCGCGTTCTGTTATCGCAGCGGGGAGCCCGAGACACGTTCTCACCGACCTGTCTGACTTGAGCTTATGAACCTCAAGTGGAAGGGGGTTGCTGGCCCATCTGGCTTTGGCTTTTCTGGGTTTCTGACCTTTCTCGCCTGGCACATCCTTCGTCTCAGGAGAGACCCCACGTAGGCACCTGAGCCTTGGAGGGCTGGCGCGTGTCCCGCCCGGGTGGCCGGGGCTCCAGGCCGGGCTCTGTTCCCAGGGCAGCAGGTGTCCAAGTACACAGCGCCGAGGGTCAGGCCCGGCGAGAATCCGGAATGTTACAGGTTCCCAGTGCCCCTGGCAGGTTTTTCCATCGTGGAAAGCAGGATGTGGTAATATTGTGGGTAGTTTGTACAGCTGACTTATGGTTTCCGGAATTGCATGATAAAATATTTAAGATGTTTGGCTGCACAAAGAAAATGTCATGTGTGGGTGAAGCTGTCAGTTATTGAGACTAAAACTGAAAAATCTTAAAACGTCGAGCTCTCTTAATTGACCCATTAGATAGGAAATTGTCGTGCTAAAGAGTTGAAAAATTCAGAACCAAATAAAAGTCCTCACACAAGACTATACATGCAGTTGTTAAAGGATCACTTTGTGGTGATTCTGATAATGCCTTTTTTGGGGTTGGGAGGGGAAAGAAAAGTTGTATTCCCAAGACTTCTTAGAAGTAGGAGAGCTTAACTGACACGTCCTTTTCTTCTTGGTTATTAAAAGAACCTCAGTAATGATTCCCGAGCTGCTTCTGTGTAATTTTGTAGGGCGGCTCTTTGACCTTTCCTTAACCTTCAAGAAAGTGGTACCATTTCCTTCCCGCCCCATCTCTCCTCCTCTCATCCTTGTCAGCCTCAAGTTTTAATCGAGGGTGTCGCTGGTGAATGTGATGTTTGCAATCACCTGTTCACCGCTCACTCCCTGTTAGCATGGGGGAGAGCTCCCTGGTTTTAAGAGCTCAGCGTGTGATGTTGCCAACATGACCATACACGGGTCCACAGCTCCAGCCCTGCTGCAGAGCTGGCAGCCGGCCCACAGTGACCCCGCGGTCACCAAGCCCTGGCCGGGCACGGTGCTGCTGACCCGTGCCCCAGGCGAGACCGTCTCTCCTTGCCCTAGAAACCCGGAGAGGCTAGATGGTCAGGGGCCCCTTGTCGTTTATGGAATTAAATGCATTGTACCCATTATTTATGGAAGTAATTGATGGTCTTTAGGGGGAAGCAAAAACATAGGGGGACAGAACTGGGAAAAATCCTTATTTTAAACACTTACGAGAGGAAGTCGGGCAAGAACAGCATCTTCTGCTGGGAGCGTGTGGGAAGGTGCATCCTGGGGCATGTGGTCACCAAGGGCTGCTCTGTAGGAACACAGAGAGGACGCAGAGGCAGGAGGCCCCTGTCCAATCACGGGGGGTCAGCTGGGGTCCCCGCGCTCAGCTGGCTGCTCCCGGGCGTGGGGGAGTCTCCACCGGAGAGCAGAGAGCGGCTGCCCCCGCACCGGGTCCCTCCGTGTCCCTGGCCCCATCGGCCTACCCTGGAGCGAGGAGCACTGCGCACCCACATGTGCCAGGGAGAGGAAAGGGAAAGAGAGGCAGGGGTGCGCTGGGAACCGAGTGCTTAAAAACGCGAGCCCGGAACAGCGCCGGCGGAGGACGAGTAGCCTGGCTGCCCCCAGGGACTCACAGGTCTCTGAAGGAAACTTTTGTCATCTCTGTTTGGGACTTGAAAATCGGGTCTCACGGGAGATTCATAGGCAGCCTTGGCAGAGGCTGGGTTCCCTGGGACGGCACAGGCTGTGTCCAGACCTGCCTCTGCGCCCACGGGCTGCACCTAAATTCTCCAGGTTTCTTACCCGGGCGTGATCCGGAGTGACCGTGAAGGTCCCCAGTAGCCTTAAATGGAGAGTTTTTTGAAAGTTATGTAAGCATTGTATTATTATAAACAATTAAGTTATTTTCCTGGTTTCTAATACGACTAGTCACTCTGTTAACTAGTACCAGTGTGTGGTTAGTTGCGCAGAGCTAGACAAGTAGCTGTTGTATGTTTTCCTACCATCTTTCCACTCATTTTAATCAGCTGGAATACAGGAAGCCCCGACCACGATAGCAGCCTCCTGCTCATCTGGGGAGCCCCTGACGGATCCGCCGGGAGCAAGCGAACCCCGCTGTTGCCTTGCTCTGCGGCGGAGTGGCGAGTCATCCCGCCGCGCCATGGGCGTGCCGTGCTGCGGCCGTGAGGTGTGCTGCCTCTGTTCTGTTCTGATGAGAAATGGTAACTTCCCCTTTCACGTTTTGCCTCCTCCAGGGGGACGGCCGCGCCACTGCTGCTTCTCTGAAGAGGTGGCCTCACCTGTGCTCTCCAACGGAGACCAGAGTCACAAGCTTGGAAGTAGCTCCTCCGAGAAGGACGCCCGCGAGGGCAAAGTGGGCATCGCAGCGTCCAGGGCCTCACTCGCCGGCAGCAGCAGGGAGACCTCCCGGAGGCACGAGCAACCGAGGTTTTCTGTTGATGTAAAGATGCCGGCGTTCCACCCCAAGCAGGAGGTGCCTGGTGCCGGCGACGGCGTGGACTTCCTTTCCAGTGCGGAAGGGGCGGGCCTGCAGCTCTTGGCGGAGAGCCAGGCGAGTCACCCTAGAGAAAAGCCGTCCGATTTGCACACTAAGGAGGGCTCCGGGGCAGGCAGGAGGGCGCCGGCCCCAGACCTCGTCCCGCTAGACTTGAGTGCAAGGTCGACGCGGGATGACCCCAGCTATAAGGAGATGGCCTCCTCGCTGCAGGCGGCTTTGGTCATTCACCCGTGTCCTTACTGCGACCACAAGACCTACTACCCGGAGGTCCTGTGGATGCACAAACGCATCTGGCACAGGGTCAGCTGCAACTCCATGGCGCCCCCGTGGATTCAGCCCAACGGTTACAAAAGCATAAGAAGCAACTTGGTTTTCCTTTCCCGGAGCGGACGCACGGGCCCGCCGCCTGCCCTCGGGGGCAAAGAGTGCCAGCCTCTGCTCCTTGCGCGGTTCACCCGCACTCAGGTGCCAGGGGGGGTGCCGGCGTCCAAGAGCAGCTCTTCCCCCCTGGGGGTGACCGCGAAAGCCGCTAGCATGCCTAAGAATAAGGAGAGCCATTCCGGCGGCCCCTGTGCGCTGTGGGCGCCCGGCCCCGATGGGTACCGACAGACCAAGCCCGGCCACAGCCAGGAGCAGTGCAGCGTGAAGCCCAGGCAGGAGGCCAGCCCCAAACCGGCGCCTGCCCCTGGCGGCGGGGCCTTCAGCAGAAGTGCTACCCCAACCCCCACCGTCATAACCCGGGCCAGCGCCCAGCCCTCGGCCAACGGCAAGTCGGTGGAGAAGTGTGGGGTCCCCCCGGTGGGGGCCAGCTTTGCCCTCCTAAATAAGCACAGTGCCCCGGACTCCTTGAAAGCCAAATTCAGCCCTCAGCCTCAGGGTCAGCCTCCCGCGAAAGGCGAAGGAGGCCCTCCTCCTCTACCTCCCCGCGAGCCCCCGCTGAAGGCGGCCCAGGAGCTGAGGACGCTGGCCACCTGCGCCGCGGGGTCCAGAGGGGATGCGGCCTTGCAGGCTCAGGCCGTCGTGGCCGGGGCTCCTCCCGTCCTGCACTCCATCAAGCAGGAGCCGCCGGCCGAAGGGCACGAAAAGCGCTTGGACATCCTCAACATCTTTAAGACGTACATTCCAAAGGACTTTGCTACCCTCTACCAGGGCTGGGGCGTCAGCAACCCTGGGCTGGAGCACAGAGGTAAGGCGTGTGGGCTCCCTCCTCCCCAGGCTGCCCGTGAGCAGCACCGGGTCCCCCACCAAACCCCAGGAGCCTCCCCCCCGAGGTCTTGGTGCCCCCACCTGCCTGCCGAGAGGCCCCGTCCCACGGCAGAGCTGCCCCGTCCGAACGCTGCCCTGCTGGGGATGCCGCACGGGTCAGTGGCCGCCTGACCTTGCCGGCCGGGCGCAGCGCGGCCAGCTCCGCGGGGCGTCCCTCCTGCTGGTGTTCATTTGGAAACCCAGTTATGCTTTCTCCATGCTGAAATTTGGCAGGGGCAGGCAGACTTCATCACACTTCACTTTTTTTGGCCATTTTAGACAGAGAATCAGTAGATGTTTGTTGTCCTTGTCTCTAAAAAGACAAGAATGTCCATTTGATGTGATTATTTTATCTTCATACGTACATAATTTAGAAACGTACCCGATCAGCACTCCAGTGTTAGCAAGCAGAGCCTTGCAGAGGGTGAGCGTACCATGTTAAGTGCAGAAAGTTGAGTTGGGCTAAAGCATCTGAAAGGTGTCCTTGCAAAGGGCCGTCCTCCCACTGTGCCTGTACCGAGATCCAGCAGTGACGGCACCGAGCAGCTGCTGTGAGTTCTCCTCCTGCTCCGCTGGACAGGTGCATGGGGTACGATGCCTTTGTTCTTAAACACCGAGCGAAAGCCACCCTCACTTAGTGTCCACCACACTGAGACCTAAGTCTGTTAAAAGACGAAACAGATAAACCCCCTGTGGAGCTCTGTCTCTCAGGCCGTGTCCTGGGTGGTCCCGACCCTTCTGTGAGCAGAGCTGTCCATCGTGACCCTGCGGTTTCTGACGGTAGGTGACCATTTGCGGTGGCCTCTGGGGTGCGATGCCCCCAGTCCGGGAAGCTGGCAGCACCGTCAGGGGGCGTGGTTCAGGGTCTGGGTGCAGGTGATGTCGGCAGAGAGGCCCCCACATCCACCGTGTGGTGATGTCCCGGTGGGCTCGGTGGCACCTGGGTCACTGGCTCTTGCTGGGGCTTCGGAACCATCTTGGTATGAAGTGACACCTCTGGTTTGTGCCCCCCCTTCCCGCACACTTACCGTAGGAGTTTTTCTGGTGGGAGCAATCGTGGGTGTTGTCCCTTCTCACGAGTGGTGCCGGTGAAGTCCTTGCCGAGCTGGGCTTGCTGTGTTGCTCTGTTCCTCTGTGGAAGAGACCAGTGGCCCGTGTGGACTGTTCAGGCTGCCACTGAGGCCTGGACACCCGGAGGTGTTCTGAGGAGCCCACATCCGCCTCCCCAAGAGAGCATGCTGGGTTGGGGTGTCATCGGCCGTGGCGCTCACTGGTGGGCAGTAAAGCCCAGCCACGGGCAGCCCGGCCACGGCACTCCTTCCAGTTCTGACCGGCTCTGCTGTCTCGGCCGTGCTCTGCAGCCGTGCAGGCGGGTGGTTAGAGGTGGAATGCCAGCGTGCTGGGTGGCCTGTTGGATGCAGTGCCAGCCTGCGAGATTGAGGTGTTTTCCTGGAACCTGAAGAAGGGGGACGAGATGGGGGGAGAGGCGAGGGCAGCATTGTCGTGGGCGCGGCGTGTTGTCGCTGCCCCGTGGCCCGTCCCTCCGACAGCCGCCTCGCCTCGGAGTGAGCCCTGGGTTCTCGCCGCGGTGCGGTGACTCTCCCGGCCTCTGCCGGACTCATGGTTTAGTGGGGTGCACACTGCTGGCCTGCACGGATTACCGGGCTCTAAACGCGCCAGTTCGCACCGAGGGAGGGGCATTCCCATGTTTTAAAAGGCCTCCGGTGCTGCCCCAGGGGCCTGCGTAGTAGCAGTAATTGTTTCTAAGAACATCGAGGTGAGTGTTAAGGTTTTGAGAATTTCCAATGACAGAATTGAAGTCAAAAGTAGCCTGAAATGTTTTTCTTTTCCTTAATTTTTTTTTATAAGTGGTTCTAAGGTTTTTTTTTTTTTTAAGAGAGAGGTTAAATATCTTTTGAATATGAAAAATATGAAATAGCCCTTAAAGCATATGTGCCCTTCTTGGATTATGATTATTTATTCTTCTAATGCACACGTTGAAAATAAGCGTTTAAGTCAGCAGATTTATGCTTCTGCAGTTCACTCTGGTGTGGGTTTCTTAAGGGAAGTGTTTTAAACTTCTTGGTCTTAAATTATGCTTGTTAATACGTGTATTTTTGGAATCTTGGCTTCCTGGGTTTAGAGACCCGTAGGTCAGCTTTCTAGATCCGCGGCCCGCGTGCCTGGGCAGTCGCCCAACACTCGCAGTTCGGACTCCCGCCTCCCGGTCCTCAGCCTCGGTGCACTCCCGTGGCTGCCGCTCTCTACTTCGGGGCCATCAGAGCAAGCGAGAGCTCCTCTGTGTGACCGTCCCTTAAACCTTCAAACGCTGCTCTCCCCCCTTTCCTGCAGCAAGCATCCCTGCTCGCGAGCCGGTCTCGACCTGGCCTCTGGGGCCTCTGGCGTTTCCTTTCTCCTCATTTAGATGTTTGTTTATGTCACTCTTAAAGGTGTGTGGCAGGCAGGAAAGCCAGCAGGCGTGGCATGGTCTGACTGCTGGAGAAGTGGGCAGAATACTAACGTGTCCCGTCATAGAGACGCTACTTCTGCTCCCGCAGCCCGGGATGTGCGTGCCCCGTGGGAGTCTGCGTCATTGACATGTTACCGAACATGCTGGTGACTGAGCTTTCTCGGGTCCCCCCCTTGTTTCAGCCCAGCCCCTCCTCCTGCGTTGTGTGTATACAGTTGGCTTTGCAGTCGTGAGTCTAGAATCTTGCTGCGTTCACGCCCTAGTCAGATCAGTCTCTCCGACGTGCACTTGCTGGATCTTGTCTTTCATCCGACGGACGTTTTTGCTTCCATCTCCTCGCGGAGTCATCGGCAGATGCGGAGACCACAGCTGCTCTGTCCGTGGTCCTCGACCACACGTATGGCTGTGGCGTCATCTTGTAGTCGGGAGGTAGAAATATGCAGAGAGGAACGGTGTCGAGGAACGGGAAGTCGGCCGCTGTGCAGGTGGACAGGGCGTGGCGCTGGGACCGTGGTTCTGCGGTTTTCGGTGGATGTGTCCAGGTGTAGAAAACACCGCTACGGGGGAGGCCCCGAGACGTCAAGTTTTACGCAGAACTTAAGAAAGATGCATCTCAGAGACTTTTTCTCCTGCCTGTGTTTGGGATGATGTCTCTGCAGAAACGGATAGTGTAGAAACCCACCAAAAGAGGAAGGAAATGACCATTGTCACCTCCCTTGGGGGCTTTATAGGCTAACCGTGTAAGGATAAACCCACTGCATTTTCTGTCATTACTCTGCAGTGTGACTGCCATGTCTGTAAACACGTGTGGATAGACTGTAAGTGCTTTATTGCTGTAATAGTAATAAAATAATGAATTGTCCTTGTTTTTAGACTCTATGGCCTATGTTGTATGGTAATATTAATTTTAGAATAAAAAATTGATGATAGAGTGAGATAATTCTAGATGATACATAAAGTCTTTCTTATTGGGATTAAAGATAATTTACGCCGAGGATGCATCACTGCTAACGTTAGGAGGATGAGGCCAGGTTTGTGCTGCTCCAGTGATTGCGTCCCTTTTCTTGGAGAATCCTTTTTCTCCTCTTCCCCGCCGTGCAGGTGGCACATTTACCGTATAGCAGAATGAAATTTTGCAGGGCTGCTTGTCCCTCTTGCAGGATGGCAGCCTTTTTCTTTGACTTCAAGGCCACTTTGTATACACAACTCAAGTTTCTAGGTCAGAGTGTTGGGGCTGTTTGCTCACCAGGTAGTCTTCAGTTCAAATGCGGTTTATAACCTTTTTGATTAACTCAGAATTTTGGAGTAGCTCGGGCATAACGTTACTGACCATAAAGGGCAAGCGTCCTTTCTTCAGTGAGGAAGGAGAAAGTGGCGTGATGGAGTTCGCGGGGAGACCGTGTGCGCGCGCACAGGCGTGCACGTCCTGCATGCCGATGGGTGCTTCGTTCAGGGGGTGGGGGGTGAGGGCTGTGTGCCTTCTGTTGCTACTTTGCGTAGAAAACAGCCAGCGAAAATAACGACCGAGAATTACAATGCCTTGGTGTGTGGATACGGTGGCTGTCAGACGCGAACGGCAGTGTAAAGTTGTGACGTTGGCAGGTGTCTTGTGCAGGCGCAGGTAGAGTCCACGCTCAGGTGCAGTCCAGATTCTGCCTGGGAGTCGACGACCAAAATAACTGTCAGAGGTTATTTTCGTGAGAGCTCACCTGGCTAGCGTTGATAGTGAAAACCAATGGGAAACAAAATAGCTTTTAAAGTATTTACGTTTTCTTAGACCGAAATAAGGGGAAGGGACGATATTCCTGAAGGGTTGTTAACTATGTCGGCTACTTGCCAGATTCTTCCCATTTTTTCCTCCGTGGAGATGGACAGCCGGAAGCACTGTAGCCGTGGTGACCCAGGCAGGCTTCCCGGCTTCTGCTCCACCGGCTCGCCTGGTTGAAGGCTCCTAGACGGTTTGGGTATCGTACCTCTGTGTCAGGTGCATGGCGTTCAGATACTCGTGGGCTGTCTCTCTGCTCTGTTGTTGCCTTTGCTGTGCAGAAGCTTTCTAGTTAGATGTGATCCTCTTTGTCTATTTTTGCCCCTGCTTTTGGAGTCACAGCCAAAAAATCACTGCCCAGGCCAAGAGTCTGAGCAAGAGGCTGTGTGACGTGGCGGAGACTTGGCTCACGCAGGACACCGGAGGTCACCCACGGAGTGTCTCACCGCCGTCGGTGCGCGGGCAGCCTGTTCTTAGAACTCGGTCTGTGGGTTTTCATCAGTGGCCGTAGGGCGAATGTCGGTTAAAATTTTTCTTCATTACTTTTCTTAGTGCCCCTGAATGGGGCAGCCGGGAGATCGAGCACTTTGCGGGCAGGTTCTTAAATTTCTCTGATTCGTTTTCACAATCTGTCAAATCAGAAATTTGACAAGATCTGTCTGACGGTTCGTACGTTTCTCTGGTTATCGTCATAAACACTGCTGTGACGTAAACGTGATCTTACGTTACTTTTACCTGTTGAGCCTCTTGAGTGAGGGCGGGAAGGACGATACTGAGAACCTGCTTTCGACACGTGTGACCGAAGTATCTCTGTCGTCCCTCACTTGCCTGTCACGTTGCAGCGTCAGACTTAAGACGCACAAATACTCAGCCAGACAGAACAGCATTTTAAAAAGTTATTGCCACAGGCATAACTTTTTCTATTAATAGTTAACATTTTGGTTTTGTCCTGTTTAGTTACCCCTGCGCACCACAGTAGCGCTCGACCCAGGAAGCTTTCTTGGGAGCTGCCGGTACGTGAGAAATGAGCCTTTTCTCCGGAGGGAAAGGGCGCACCCCCAAAGGCGCACCTCTGCACCTTTCCCAGCGGCAGCCAGGAGCGTCTCTTTGGACCAGCAGGGCACACAAAGCAGTGCTCTGGGTCCAGTGTTGTCACCTGATCTTTGGAGAGCAGGCGGGGTTTTGGTGTGGCCCAGCGAGTGTGGCCCCCGGCGCCGCTACCTGGCTGTGGCCGGCTGGCCCGTTCTCAGGTGTCCCTGGTCTGGGCTCCAGGCTGCCGCGTCACAGCGGCCGGGCGGGCAGGCGGAGGGCCAAGGCGGACTCGCCGCTGATGGAGCGCTGCACCTGTCTCGGGGGACTGCAGCCCGGGGCGGCGGCTCTGCCATCCTGTGCCCGGGCTCTGTCACGCCGCGTCACTCTGATTTGCCAGACGTGCTGCTTGACAGGGCCGGGCGCTGCCGGGCGGCCGTCCAGATGCTCGGAGCCGCACGCGCCTGACACGCAGACTGGCGGGCGCCCCTCGTGCTGGGGCCCGTCCCGGGGAGCGGTTTCTAATTCGCTGTAATTTATGCGTCCTCGCAGTCCTGAGAGCGCCTGGCCTGTCAGCCGCGCAGAGATGAAGGCTGACAGTTGTCACCCAGGGCCTGAAGGTAGCCTCACGTGGTGACACACTAGACAGACTAATGATGTTCTCCTCTCGCCTCCTCCTCACTCTCCCCCTCCTCACCTCCACGCCACCCCCGTCACGGCCACGCCACCACCACCGCCACGCCACCGCCACGCCACCGCAGGGACGCTCCGGACGCAGGCCCGGCCAGGAGACTTCGTCTGTGTGGAGTGCGGGAAGAGCTTTCGCCAGCCCGGCCACCTCAGGGCCCACATGCGGGCGCACACAGGTACCCCTGCCCGTGTCCCCACGGGGAGCCTGGGGAGAGGGGGCTCCGTGTCCGTGGCCTGATTGTCCACAGCTGTGGACGCGTGTGGACACTGGCCCCTGCCGGGGGAGGCCAGGCCGCTGCCTCCAGGGTTATACGCCAGGCTCCCCCATTCTATACCTGAAATGGCTTTTTTGAGTTTTTTGGTATCCAAGTGCCATGTGGTTTGAGATAAGCCTGTTTGCAAATGTTCCATTTTAATTAGTAACTGACTCCTCAGAAATAAATATGCTGATGAATTGCCTTGCCACCGGCACAGACTGAAATCAGAGCTCCCCTTTCAGCATGACACACGGTCGGTTGGTTTCCTTTCCTCGTTGGCACTGGCTGGGCTCTGTGGGGTGTACCTGGACCCCGGACCCCCTTTGGCCCGGGCTGTGATGCCCTGCAGACCCCGGAGCCTTTCGGGAAGGGGCTCGCTGGGGACCTGTCAGGCAGGTGCCGCGGGAGCTCTAGAGAGGCAGGGAGACGGGGTCCTTCAGGCCAGGCTGATGCGAGGTGACACAGGCCGGACGGTAAGTGATGCAGGAAGTGGGTCCCTTCACACACGTGCCGATAATTAATGTTGTCAGTGATTGCTTTCCTCAGCTGCGAAGTCTGCATTAAAAAGGGCAGTGGCCCCAGGCAGCCATTATCACAGTCTCTTACTGTAAGTGTTACGGTAAATTGGTATTTTCCGGCCACGGGCTAGGCGGTTTTTTTTTTTTTTTGTGGAAGTGCTTAGTCTGTGCTGGCCTTCGTGTAACGTGCCTGTGGTGGGGAAGCCCGCACGCGCGTCTGTTAACAGACCGCTGTTCCCACGGCGGTGTTTGAGTCCGACGGACCCCGGGGTTCTGAAGTTCACACCACCTCCGCAGATGCCCCAGACAAGTAGGTCCCATGATAAATCGGATGTCTGGGTTTGGCTGTGGCAGCCGGGGAAAGTTGCACCGTGGTGCTCATCACGAAAGCACCAGATTTTTTTTTTTTTTTAACTAGATGTGTAAATAATTTTACGTTGCTTTGATTCAGAGCCTGACCCTGCAGGGCAGTCTGTGGGTGACCCCTGTGCGTTCAAGGTCATCTTGGGCACGAAGTGGGCAGTTGAGGTGCAGACGGCTGGCTGTTGGCGGCGTTGGGAACCAGGGGATTAGCAGAGATTGGTGGTGACATAAAACACTAGGAATTCCTGCTTTTTTCCAAGATGTTTTTGGGTGTAAGTTTGCTTGAGAACAAATTACGTGTAGCCTCCTTTAAGAACGTTACTTTTGAGTGACTCCATAGAAATACCTCACGTTCATTGTGGCGTTTCACGGCAGTGTGCCTTGTCCCTCTGCGTCTCGAACACTGTGGCGTGGCCACGGTGCATTAAAGCACCCGTGTGCGTGTGCGTATGACGTGTGTTACCACGCAGGTGGCTTCCGTGCATGAGCCATGCCGTGGACGTGGGCCGTGCAGGATGCCGGCCTGTGGTGCGGTTCTGAGCATTGTCGCTGAGGCACCTCACCTGGCAGGTGGGCTCTGCTGTTGTCCTGGGCAAAGAGCACCTGGTGTTCATTGCTCTTCTCTCTTTCTGTCTCCTAGAGAGTGTCACCCCTATCCTGTTCCCACACAAGCATTCTCTGCATGACTTTCTAACCAGGTGCCTCAGGATAGAAGATCCTATAACTGCAAACTCTCCCCTGGTCAGTGAGGGAAGAGTCTCTCTGCCACCAGAGTAAACGCCCCACGGGCCGTCTGGGCGTGGAATCAAATTAGCACGCCCCGCAGATCTTGTTGTCTGTGGGACTCCTGGTTGTGGACGAGGGTAGTAGGTGATCGAGACCTCCGAGGAACCTCTGGAGTCCCTGTGGTCTAGTGAGGCTCCAGAGACCCTTGGAAGTCGTTCCTGTCTATTTCACCGGAGGAGAGGTCTAGGAGACAAGGAACGGCTTTGCCCAGGGCCTGCTGCTAACTGCTGGTTGAGCTGGGTGCAGAACTGACGTTACCCAATCAGGAGGTTTGCGTGTTTTTTAATTGCATTTTTGGAATTTCTGTCAGAATTTCTATTTTTGCAAAAGGCGTTCTTACTCCTATCTCATTGACAAGATACCTTGTCGTTTGTTATAGTTTCTTACTTAGTAAGTGGCTTCTGTCTCTCTTAAAACAGACCCGTACTTTTGGAGTAAGACAGTTATTTCACGATGCTGTGACAATTTATGAAATAAATGTAACATCTTGCCAAAATAGCGAATTAAAAGGTTTTCCAAATGCATGTGGCCTCAGTCTGAGTTAGGCAGTGCTGTCCTTTTTAACAGAAATAAAACCCCCTTGCCACAGAAGAGCCCTGCGCTGTGTGTGGGGGATGCAGTGACAGCGGGCCGTGCGGGAGTTGAGACTTACGTATGAGGTCACACCTGGAGAGAAGCCAAGGTGTCCCTGCTCACGCAGGTGACCCGTTGGATCCGTCCGAGACCTGGCTTTTTGGGAAGAGCGTGTGCCAGGGGCGGGAAGCACCAAGCTCCACGCGTCAGTTTATTTGCTGACCGTTAGTACTGTCTGAGCCTCTTTAAGATGCTTGTCGTGGGGAGACGTAGGAGACCCAAAAAGCAAATCACTAAATCACTAAGAAATAATTTTGAGTTATTTCTGTGTTACTTCTCAGTGATGCTGGGAATTTGTAGCTGTTACTCATCCTTGATTCTGATACGGAAAAGGTGTATTTATGTGGTTTACTTTGTCTCTGGAAACTACGATGCTTTCACACTTAACACCAGCCGGCCTCTCAGGTCCCAGCGTGCGGTGACTCAGCGCTGTGGTCTTGGTTCACGCGGGTGTCAGGCGGACACGGTGTTAACTCTTGGTGCGGAGATCTCGGTGGATCCCCTTTCCTCTCACCTGGAGGGCGGTGGTGGTTGAGGCCACAGCGTGGAAACCGAGCTAGGTTTGTGTGCTCCCTTGGCCCTGTAGCAGCGAGTTGGCCTAATTCTGCGTTTGAGACCCTGGCCTTCAACAGGACTTTGTCCCTCAGCGCATCTAAAGGAGCTTTGGTTGATGTGTCACTGAGGACTCTGGCTCTCTAAGGGAATTCCATTTTCTTTAACATTCTTTGGAACTTACATCTTTAAGAATCCCCACGGAGATTTGTTGGCTAGAACAATTGGAAGCACGTCACTAATAGAGGTTTAAATCTTAAGAGGTTCTTTTTTCTTATCCTGTACTTCTCACTGTTTACAAAAAATCGTAACTGCCGTGTTCAAGTTAGGCTGTGTTACAGACTTACGGAGCAGTTTTCTGGAGTTATTTACGTCTGGAACTGACTCATACTTATCAGCCGTGTTCCTTTTCCTGTCTAGAGTGCTTCACTAACATTAATTAATATTTAAATCAGGTTCTTTTCCTGTGGGCTTTAGAAGCTGTGGTTCATGGCTTTTTTTGGATCAGACAACACTGTGTACTTATGCAGAAATTATTTGATGTGGCACTTGAAATCCATGGACTTTTACAGACGCAGGTAATAGATGCTACATTGTCTAATTGAAGCAGTATTTGGAAATTCAGTTTCATAATCATTTATTCACTTATTACGATACTTACTGAACACCCACCGTGCGCCAGGCCCTTGCAGGATGTTAAGAGACAACGTAAATGTTTTTCCTGTGTCTTTGGTTCTGCAGGTCCTGGGGCGGTTCAGGTGAGGGACGGGGCGGGGGTGGGGCGGTGCTGGGACGTGGCGAGGGCCCCTAAGCAGACCCAGGCGCTGGGGCGTCCGTGCTGGGGCAGAGGGCTGGATGCTCCCGGGAGGAGGCTCAGCACGTGGGAGGACCCAGAGTGGGCGAGCAGGTGCATCCGAGGGACTGCGTGGTCGTCAGCGTGGCTGGGGAGGGAGCGTGAGCGGGTGGGCAGGGGCTGGAGCTTGGGGCTGGGGACACACACGATTTCATCCTGAGGGCAGAGGAGGGCCCTGAGCAGGGTGACTTCCTCAGCGTCAGAAAGACCGTCGGAGTGGCCTCTGCTGGGGATGCATCTGCGGTGGCTCCAGGTCGGGGCTGAGAGCCCCTGGGAGGCGCCTGGTGTCATCCCAGTGAGACAGGGTGGCCTGAGCTGGGCTGGAGAAGAGCCGCGGATCTGAGCAGGGTGTGGGTGGAGGCGGGACAGGGATTGGGCGTGAAGGGGTGGGAGGGGAGGGAAGGGACTGAGTTGACCCCCAGGGACGAGGCATTCCATGAGCCCGGAAGGAGGAGCGAAATGAAACCACTTTCAGGTGAAATTCAAGTCACATTCGAGATGCCTCTTCGAAAGCCAACAAGGAGTGTCTGTGGGCGGGTGAACGTCTGGGTTTAAAGCGGAGAGGAAAGATCCTGGGGGAGAAAGTACGTGTTTAACAGCTGTTAACATGTAAACTCATTCCGAGTCCGCTAATCCTGCTCTGGGCGACTGGAGTGACGCGAATCGTTACTGTGTCGGGCTCGTGGGTAGAAGGCTGCAACTTGGATGAGCCACGTTTGCTTAACCTGAGTCTCCTCGTCTGTGGAGCGATGACGGTCGCGTTGCGGAGTCTGCATCGCAGGTGCGCGGGCTGGCAGACGCGCCGTGCCCGACCGAGCGCGTGCGTTGGCTGCTGTCAGTTACCCTGCGGACGGGCGGTTGTCCCGAGGGACGGGAGCAGGCTCCCAGGCAGCGTGAGCGTGTGGGGGCTGCGCACACACGTGAGCACACGCACGTTTATGCTCATGTGGACGTGGCAGGTCACGCTGTGGGAGTAAACTCAGTGGCTTCTTTGCTTGGTGTCTCGTGGCTTTTATGGAACCCGCCCGTGTACATCTCTCGTTTTGTTTAACAACCGGTTGTTAGTTGAAACAGGACGTCTGTTGGTCGGAGAAAGGTGTTGTCAGCGGAGCCATAGTTACCTAGTTCTCTGCACTCTCCCCGGAAGACCTGTGGGCGGTGGACGGACATCACTGGCTTTTGTCTGTAGAACCCTAGAGCAGCTGCCCTGACTTTGTCGTAGTGGTATTTGAGTTCTCTATCTAGAAAATTCTAGGAGATCATAACATCACCGTGTCTCTCAGTTAGGCAGTTCAGCGGGCGTGAGGTCCAGGTGTATCTGCTGACATGGATTTAATCACCCTAGGTCAGAGTAAAGTTTCTCGGCAGCGCGCAGATGAACTTTGAGGAGAAGGGAACCGTTTTCCTTTTGCTGTGTTGCCGGCAGCAGTCTTTTCAGCAAAGCCGCTTCTGTGGGACAGGCACGCACTCCAGGGGAACCCCGCAGAGCCTCGCGGCAGCCAGGTAGCCTAGTCACACGGTCGTTTCTTGAGGGATGCGGGCCCTTTACAGGTAGTGAGAGTAGGGAGTGTGGCTGAGGCCTCAGACATTAGAGGTCGGGTTAAATACTCCGGCTTCCGGCGGGCAGGTGGACGTGCTCTCAGCATCCCATCTCCGAGCCTCTTGTTCTTTCACGCCGATCCCAAGCAAACTGGAAACCCTTAGAAGGGTCAGCCGTGCTCGGAGCGTCCAGCTGAGGGCGATTCTTCCAGACCGCAGGGAACAGAGGCTCTTGTCACTGCTGCTTGTTGTATCGTGGTTTAAGACAAGAGCTGATATTTCAAGCCAAGTTCTAAACGAGGGGAGGAGCTCACGTACATTGTCATTTTAAAGAGGCTTTGTCATATGTTATCTTTATTTAGCACAACTGAATGAGTGTTTAGTTCCCAGTAATCACTCATTTTATCGTGAGAAAGAACACTTTTGGACCATAATATGCTGAAATATGGGTGTTATTGTTCTATGGATGTTGGGAAAAAAAAACTAGGAAGCTTGTTAGTGTTGTGGAGAAATAATCTTTTTCTACTATATCATTGCTAAACATTAGAAATTAATTTTTGAAACCAAGAAAAATTATCCCCCTCCTCCAACTGGTTTTGGGATTGAAAAGACCAGACCAAGTGCTGAAAGATGAAATCTGGTGTTTTGGTTTGTTTGGACTCCTTGCCAAAAATTTAAAGACTATGATTAATAGTTTATTTCTTATTATTCTAAATGCTATTTTAAAATAGTTAAGCTGGAGAAATAATTCCATTAATCAAAATAACAGGAAGTGAAGAAATAAATGGCAACCTAATTTATCTCATTTTTAGCTGTGGATGTCACAGTGCACATGATGGAGAAATCACGGTAGGCTGGTCTGTTTGACTATATGTGCGATCTGTTTTTAGTATCACCTTTAGAGTCTCAGCATTGCAGGTCAGATTTTGAAATCCAGCTACTTGTTTAAGCTTTTCTTATTCATAAAACCAAACAAGCATCTTAAAACCTGCTGTCCGTTTTCTCTAAGTATCCGTGCTAAGCAAGGTCATGAATAGCGCTGGCGCCTCATCCAAATGGCCACGGTCACGTCAGCCCCTGTTGATTACGGCTTGTTGGGTGAAGGGCGTCGTCCATGAGGTGCCGTGTGTAATTGGTCTCGGGCATTGGGCGTCAGGCCTTGCTCCCTGGGCGGACCTCGATTTGAAGACCACGAGATTCCTGGGAGCATGTAGGCCTTTTTGCGTACGTGCTGTGGGTCCACGCTGTCTCTGCGTACACATTCCCTTTCCTTGTGAAGCAAAAAGGGGAAATCGTAGACCTCACAAGGTTCCGCGAGTCAGCCTCCATCCCTAGACATGAAATACCTTCAAGAAAGAGAGCATTTCCTTTTGCATTTTACTGAAAAGCCCACAGTTCACAGCTGCGAAAAGGAAAAGCCACATTTTCTGAAAGCAGTCTTCTCATTTTTTGACTCCCCTTCTCCTAGTGGGAGGAAAAAGCAAGTTGGTTGTGTGCTCAGTATCACAGTGTGTACGCTGATCTTAAGCATCTCTGCAACTCCTTCTTCCGTGTTTCGCTCATTTCTTAAGAACCTTGAAGGGCTGCTGTTTTTTTTTTTTTGAGACAGAGTCTTACTCTGCTGCCCGGGCTAGAGTGCCGTGGCGTCAGCCTAGCTCACAGCAACCTCAAACTCCAAAGGATTGGGCTCAAGCGATCCTTCTGCCTCAGCCTCCCAGGTAGCTGGGACTACAGGCATGTGCCACCATGCCTGGCTAATTTTTCCTATATATTTTTAGTTGGCCAATTAATTTCTTTCTATTTATAGTAGAGACGGGGTCTTGCTCTTGCTCAGGCTGGTTTCGAACTCCTGACCTTGAGTGATCCTCCTGCCTAAGCCTCCCGGAGTGCTAGGATTACAGGCGTGAGCCACCGCACCCGGCCAGGGCTGCTGTTTTGAATAATAAAATGCTGCCTCTGATGAATCAATAATTTATGGCAACTCTTAAAAAAGGAGGTATTTGAGCACATCCCTTCAATAATGAAGAGAAAACAGGCATCTGGAGTTAGGAACACAGTATAGCTCATTGTTTGGGTTATCTAGGCTTTGCAGCGCTTCTCTGAAATTAATATTTTTAAAACTTTTGGTCAGGTGCAGTGGCTCATGCCTATAATCCAGCACTTTGAGAGGCTGAGGTGGGAGGATTGCTTGAGGCCAGGGGTTCGAGACAACATGGACAACATAGTGAGACCCTGTCTCTACAAAAACTAATAATAAAATCATCTGGACGTGGTGGCATGCATCTGTAGTTCTAGCTACTTGGGAGGCTGAGGCGGGAGGACACTTGAGCCCAAGAGTTCAAGGTTATGGTGAACTATGATGGCACCACCGCACTCCAGCCTGGGCTACCGAGGAAGACCCCGTCTCAGACAGAACAAAACAAACGACTTCCTGAGCCCTGCATTTTAAAGCTTTAGACCTTTTTGGGGAGAGAGCCATCTTCTTGTCACCTCCGGAACGGTCCATTGGTCCTCACCACCTGTCCTTTCTACTCTGTCCGAGGCCCGTTTGTGAAGAGATACCGAGGAGGATGTCTCCCGGGGAGGTAGTCTGTGCAGAGTCCAGACACATACACGCCTCACTCACATCCTCCGACTGCTTCTCAGAGTCCCTGGCGTGTGTTTGGCACATGGAGACATTCAAGGCCACACCCCCAGCGGCTGACAGAAACCCCCATTTTCCTCTCGGCAAACACGAACGCCGCTTACCTTCCCGACTGTTCGGCGCTGGTTCCGAGGGAGCCCGTCCAAGAGGAATTCCTCCCATGAGAACCTTGGAGATCCCTCCCTGGCCTGATGCGGCCGGGCAAAACTGTAAAACACCCTTGTCCATTTACGGCAGGACATTCGCCAGCTACTTAAGGAAGTTTTATCACATCTCTCATTCGGTTAGTGTTTCCTACATTTCAAATAAACTGCCACCTGCACCACTGTGCCCACCCCCAGCCCCTCATAAAATTTTGTTGCGTGATTCCTGACTTCTGCTCGGTGCCGACCGGTAGATGTCAGCAACGTAGGGCCGGCTTCACATCGGAGTTTTCTGAAACTTAACTAAAGAAAAGCACGTAATTCGGTATGTCAGCCAGACCTTTCTCCCCGTCATTTCCAGGGCTCCTGTAGGCAAAGCTGGAAACCAGTTAGAAGTTTACGTGAGTCCCGTGGTTTATGCATGTTAATTTCAAGCAGTTGGTTTCCCTTCATCAAGATTGTAGCTGAAGGTTAATGCAGTTAAGTAAGATTAATCTCGCCGTGGTGTTCTTGGGCTCAGATTGTAAACGCCGTTGTTCAAACAGCGATGCTTCAGATGCCGTCGCAGAGGGTCCTCCGAAGGCTGCGGCTCACATCTATCCCGATTTTATCTCGCGGTTCACTTGACTTCAGAATCCTCCTCCTCTTTTGCCAGCGTGGTCGTTATTTGTGGAAGTCGGTGAAAGGGCTCTCCAGTTCCGACAGATCTCTGGGAGAGCCCCTCTTTTCTCTTTGTCTGGATGGCCCCCGATCCAGCCTTGTTTAGGACCTTGTAAATCTGTTTTGTACTATGGAATTTTGCTTTCTGGAATCCTTCCCTTATCCCATCTTGCCATCTTCTAACCTTTTCCCCAGAGCTGGTTCAGACACCGTGATTTGCCGTTCTTACGCGTGAGACAGAGAAGTCCGGTGATCCTTTCTGAAATCACTGGAAATGGTTTTTTAAAACTGCTTGTCTGTAAGGCACCAAGGCAAATGTAAATGACTTCATGCTCATATAAAACGAGTTGCAGCTGAAGTCCGGGGACCCTTGCCTCCTTGGCGAGTTTGCTCCATGAAGGTCATTGTTTGTGTTTTTTTCCTAGGTGTGGATTAGAAAATTAATAGGGAAAAATGCATTTAGAAACCAAAAGACAGAAATGAGCTTTCTGTTGTTTCCTTTTTCTCACCCAGGGGAGAGACCATTCTAACACAGGTACCGTCCAGACAGTGCCTCTCGGAAGGGGACCCTAACGGCACGCGTCCGACGCCCCCGGGCACCCTCGCGGTGTTCCGGCAGCCTTCCGCTAGTGACCGCGAACACCCGTGGAAGAGCAGCCGGGGGACTCCCGACCGGACACCTCAAACCCTGGAGCCGCTGTGCTGGAGTGGAGACTGCAGGGAGATGCCTCTCCTTGTTGGACATTTAAGAATAAATGAAGATGCTGTGCTCTAGAGTGACATGTAGGTACTCTGTGCACGTGTGTGCTCACCGACCATAGTCCTGTATTTTCTTATGCTAAACAGTGGCCCTGGCACACTGTAGGGACGCCAGGCATCTGTCTTATTCAAGACAAGTTTGAGACACTGGAGAAAGACACCCGTGTGTGTGGGACAGAGTGGAGAAGGTAAGCACTGTGGCAGGAGCCTCCGACGCGCCGGGACTGTGGAGACGGTGTCCGAGCGGACGGCGGTGGCTTGAGGTTGATACAGTATTAATACTACTGCCTCTCCTCGTCTTAGTGGGTATTTAAAATAGTAAGAGCGAAGAAGGAGGCGGCGTTCAGGTGTTGTGGAGATCGGGCCTGGTGGCGTGGGAGCCCGGGCTCCGTGGCATTACCCTCCGGGGCCATCTGCATTTCCCGTGCTCGCTCCCTGTCCCCGCCACGTGCCCCGCGGGGTCCGGCAGAGGAAGCACGTCTGTGGGGATGCGTGTGCTCTGCTTTGGAAAAGAGCGCTAGTTAACACTAAGAGAAGCAGGCGGCTTTGTGTATTCTCAGGACCTTTTTGTAACAGGGCTACATTCTGCGAACTGCTTGCAAGGGAAGATGACCTGTCTTAACAGTGCTCAGCCACCGGGTCCTCCCGATTCGGACCTGTTTCAGCGATGGCAGGAGAATCCCTGAGCAGGTCGGGGGGCCCTAGATCACTGGGGTGCTGATGCTCTGGGAGCTTCTGTCTTCTCCCCGTCTCTCCCCCTGCACCCCCCCCCCCCCCAGCAAGTAGGTGTATTTTCTTGTTGGGCCTGGTGACCGCCACGGGACGAGTAACTTCGTCCACAGAGGGTGGGGGTCACCAGGCCTGTGGGTGGGGCGGCTTATATACCTCTTCCTTAGTAACGGATGCAAGTCTTTGTTGGTGGGGGTTAGGCCCATAACAGAGGATCTTAAACCACGCAGTGTACGCAGTTTAAATTGTATTCCACAGATATAAATATTTTCTTTTCCTGTTGCCGTGACACTGTGTGTGACGGTGATAATATTTCTGAGAGTTTCAGACTTTTGCACATATGATTTTATGCATTATCAAAAGTTACTGCTGCCTTGAATGAAAACGTTCTGTGAAAGTTTTTGCAAAAGCTTTACTAGGTTTTTTTTTTTTAATTGTGAAATTTTGTAAAGGCAGGAAATGGATTAAAACGAGCATGCTAAATATATTTTTCAAAAAAAGCAATAATTTTACATGTACAGAAATTATCCTAACCTTTAATACTGGTGAGAGCGACAGTTTACTTAATACAGTAATGGATTAGTGCAGTTTTTGTAGAAAATGGGCTTCTGATACGAGACTTGTTTGAACACACACAAACACACACACACACAAACCCTGAAGTGTGGTTTCCTTGTTCTAATTATTATATTATCATTATTGTTGTTGTTATTGTTATTAGTTAATGTTTGGTTCTGGATTCTACTTGTTACTCAGTTTAAATTACTTGACGGTTCAGGTTACTTTGCAACACTTGCAAACAATGCAATGTAACTGGCTAGCTTATACATATATATATTATTATTATTATTTTTTTTACTTATTTTTTCCCTGATATTCTTACACCAGGTATGTACGAGAATGGCCTGTCCTGCTGGTGTAACTGGGAATATCGGTGCAGATACTATTACGTGACTGTAATGGACTGTTCTGTAAAGTTATTTTGAGCAAAGTTGCAGAGACACATTCCTCTGTCCACCTAAGAAATCAAAGTGTCTTTCTGTTGATTTGTGTGGGATCATTTCAGTACTTTTCCCAAAGTGATAATTTCTGCGTTTCCTGGCTTTTATTTTCTTGGCTGAAAGTAAATGGTGGCAGTGAGGAATGTGCAGGGACTCGTGGTTCGGTCCTGTCTGTTTCTCTGTGTTTTAGTTATTAAAGAGACATTCTGTACCCAAGTGACACAAAGGCGTAGTCTACATTTTTACTGTCCCAGGCGCGGCAGGGAAGGCACGGCCGGCACTTAACAGCTGGAAGCGTCTTTCTTGCCGGCGAGTCTCCTCCCAGAGAGTCCGGGGGCCGGAGGGGGCGCGACCGCGTCTGCCCGCAGCGCACCCCCGAGTCTGGCCTCCAGGACGGCGGCGGCGGAGGACGGTCAGCTTAAATAGCGACGTGCCGCGCAGAGTGCAGAAGCGGGGTCGCTTAGGCAGACTCCAGAGGACCCTCCGGGGATGCCGCCCTCCAAGAGCCGCCGTGCACGGGCCGGAGGCGGGCTCCTTTCTTTCGCTGATCATCAGTATTGTATGGGTTTGTTAATTCGTTCATGTCAGTTTGACCATAGTATTTAATATGATTTGTGTTTTCTTATTTATTTAGCCGATGTGTTTGATTCGCTTTTTCTCGAACGGTGATTCCCGCATGATCCACTTGTGTATGTCTGTCGCCTTCTGACTGTTACAGACTCTTCTACTACCTCTGCCAGTCTGCTGTTTCCTTGTTTCCTAACAGGACTTTCACAGTGTTGGTCTGATGTACCTTAGACAATAAAGGGTTTGGTTGTCTACACTGCAGCTTCTCGAGTCTCTCCCCTGCTCTGCGCTCACTGCCCGGCTCGCCCGGGTCTGGCTGTGCCTGCGCCTCGTCACGCCCCCGCCCCGCTCACGCCGCTTCCTCACTCGTGAATCCAAGTAACGCGCGCATAATGAGCTTCTAAAAACACCTTTCAGGTTATTCACTTGTACTCCTTAATTTGAAGAATGAACATTTAAATTCTCCGGAAAATGGGATAGTGAGCATCTTCTCTGGGGAAGCGTCCGCTGTGCCCAGCCACGGTTTTGCCTGCTTTGGAAAGTCTGTTACTGTCATCATAGGTGGATAAAGTCCGTCCTTGTCAACACAGTACAGGTTTTCAGGCCTAGTGAATTTTGTCTTTTTGGTTCTGAAAAGTATTAGGTGTTTTAAGAGGGTACCCCTTAAAAAATATTTTTTAAACCAAGAAAGACACTGGTTTCCAGAAAATAAGGTGCTTCAGGAAACAGCGGGTGACAGTTAACGTGCAGCCCCTCTGTGAGATAAAGGAGCATGGGGTTTGCAGGCGACTGTCCCAGGATGCTAAGACGCATCTTCGCACCTGGCCACTCTGCACAGGTCGCTGAGAGTGTGGTCCGAGCACCTCCATAAAGGCACAGGCACACGTGGGTTTAATAGCTTGATGCTCTGTGGGACGCAGCGTTGAGCGGAGCAAGGCAAGTTTCATCTCTCTGTGGCCTCTCTGGGGTGGTGGCTCTGGTCGCTCTCTGTCCGTCCACCGAGAGGTGGAGTGTAGGTGGTGGATGGATGGGAGTGTCTTCCGGACCACAGACAGCGGGTCCGTGCATGGCGGACAGGACCTGGGCTTTCGTGGCTGGAGACTCTACCAACATTCCTTCTCTAAGACAGACAAACAGCCCCCCGCCCCCTGGCTCCCGCAAGTTCTGGGAGGTTTCAATACTGTAGAGAGAGCGAGGAAAGTCTGCCTTCGTATAGCTTCACTTTCCCACTTCAGAGTGTCTGCAACAGCGTGCGGTGTTTTACTGCTTTTAACTCTGGCGAGTTCTAACCGAAGAGCGTGTTATTCGTTGAGCAAAAGAAAAATCACAGGCCAGGATTCCAGGTGACAGTGAGGCCTTTGCCACGGCGTGAGCGCACGCCGGAGCCCTGTAACGTGCCTGCGGGAGGTGACCCGGTGGCCACCCGCCCCGGGGAAAATGTTCATTCTTCATCAGCTTTGCTAATTTCACTTTGAGGCAGTAAAATGCAAAAGACCATAGAATTTGTATTTCCTTTTTTAAAATGCAATTTATAACATTATATTTTGTACTCTTTATATTAGAATTTGTAACTAGATTGATGTATTTAACTCTATTTCTGAAAAAGTAATTCAATGTTCTAGTTGTGTGATAAAAAATATTTAGATAAAACATATTCTATTGGAATTTGAAATAAATAAAGACGTCTTGGAGTTCTTGAGATTCGTAAGACATTTTTCCCCAGCTTCAGAGGGCGGCTCACAGCGTTTGGCAGCACCTCTTAGGCCAAATCAGCCACACGTGGATGGTACCATTGCATCGGGAACTGGGGGCAGACTGGGGCTGGTGCGGTGGTTTCCCGTGGGTTACTGGTAAGACAGCAAAAACTAGCTTAAGGACCATCAGATGTAATAATGGTTTTAGTTTAAAAAGATCAAATGTGTTTCAAAGTTAAAAGATGTGGCTATGCCTCTGTTGGCAGAAGAAAAGAAGGGGCTAGGTAAGTACTCGAGCACGGCTTTCAGAATGTGCGGGGCAGAGAACAGGTGTGAACGTTGCCGGGCGTCGTCAGCCCCACCCGGCCCGACCCCTGCTGTAACCACAGAGCCCTGAGTTCGTCCCCATGTACCCTGGGCTGGAAATGCTGTTTTGAAGGATTTTCTGGAAGGCTTAAGGGTCGTGCAGGCTGCAGCACAGACCTCGTCGAACTCCGGTTCGCGACGCAGCGGAGGACCTCTCTCCTCTCGGCCGTCTGGTCCTATGGGAAGGGCGCACGTCCTGCATGAGAAAGTGGCAACACCGGGTTTCCTTGACAAGTGGCTGACGTTTAGCTGAAAAGCTGACAGCACTTGTGATATGACAAAACAAACCCCCTGGCCCCGACCTGTGTGTGTGTCACCTGATGTGGGGAATCCCCCCGGGGCACGCCGGGGCGTGCAGAGGTTCCCGTGTTCACGGCCCAGACACTTTCCCAGTCCCGGGTGTTGCACAGCCCTGCTCCTTCCTCCGCCAGCGCAGAGTTGGTCCTTCCCCATCCGCCTCCTGTTCGCCCAGCAGTGAGGACACGAGGTCCTACTGCGCGCTGCCCTGGAGGTCCTCCTCGGCCGCCGGGGATCGGGTGGAAGACAGCGGTTACCGTGTCAGTCATGTTCCCTGTGTGATGTGGGCGCAGAAGCCGGGCATCCTGCTACACACACACACACACGCACATACACGCACACACACAACTGTATAAAACAAAACAGGTCGGCACGTTTATGACAGAACCTTTATTCCCCTGCATTGTGCTGCTGGGAAACAACAGCAGTGCGTTCCTAACCTGTGCTGTTAATGTTCTCGGTCTTCCTTTTTTAAAAGGTGAGTATTATTCAAGTAATTAGCAAAACTACTAAAAGAAAATGTGAGATGCCTTGGTCTCTGCCAGCATGACAAGTTCTTGGACTGTCTGGTTTCCTCACTGTAAGCTGAGCCACGAGGGGATAGGGTAGCTTCAAGGGAAGGGCAATTCTAGACATTCTGTAGGAACCTGGGGAGTGTGGGATGGGCACACACCCTCCATCTGAGTTCCCTAATGAAGAGGAGAAATTCAGTGAAATGAAGATGATGATGAGGATGCTGTCTTAGTCCCTTCAGGCTGCTACAACAAAATACCTTAGACTGGGCAGTTTTTAAACAACTTACTGCTCACAGATCTGGGGCTGGAAAGTCCAAGATGAGAGTTCCAGCAGGTTCTGTGCCTGGCGAGGGCTCTGCTTCGTAGATGGTGCCCTCTTGTGGCGTCCTCACGGGCTCGAAAGGGCAGACGAGCTCCCTCGGGCCTCTGGGCGCCGGTCCCATTCGTGAATCACCCGCCCAGGACCCACGTCTTTATAGCACCACATGGGGTGTTAGGTTTCAACATGTGAAATTTGGGGAACACAAATGCTCAGACCATTGCAAAGGATCTCTCCTTTATTCAGTTGAGGAGCATGGGTGGATTCCCATTCCAAGCCCATAAATGGGCCGTTTGATCTGCTAAGAGTATCAGAGTAAATTGTTAACTTCGTTGCCGACAGTTGCACCTTTTAAAGGGTAAGGGACTCAGTCTCCTGTCCTCTGCACCCAGCCTCGTCTGTGGAAGCGCTGTGTTCAGGTCACAGGGAACATTCCCGCTCCTGCCTCGCCTGGGTCTTTCTGCTGGGCTCTTCTGTTCTGGGAACCACCTTTAAGGACTAGTGTGGATGGGTGGTGTGTTGCCAGGACAGGGCTGCTGGGAGAGTAGCCCTGTCCCTATGGAAGAGGGTTTCACTGGGGGAAGACTTCACACGATCGGTGGGGGGGGGCAGTTGTGAGCACCCGGGGGCCTGGCGTGGATATTCCGTGCTGCAGAGCTGATGGGGGTGCGTGAGCCAGTGGTGGCTCACATGAAGAATCGCCCGTGGATCAGGACACGCATCAAGATCCTGTGCCCTTTGAAGTGGCAAACTTCCTGACCCCGCTTCCAAGCAGAAGCTCGATGTTCACTGGTGAGGGATGCGGCGTCAGAGTCCTTGCTCGGAGTAAATTGGAACCAGGTAAGCATGCAGATCTCACCTGATCAAAAGATTTCAGCTTTCTTTAAAATTACAGAAATTGTACAGCAAGTTTTTGATGCCATAAATTCACCTAAACTGCTTGCACGTGGTCAGTGCTGTGGTAGGTGCTGGCGTGGAAAGATGATCAAGGGGGAACCTGCCTTTCGGGCCCGTCACAGCAGAGGCAGAATGTCCTCCCGGCAAGGGTGAGTTCTAACGCACAGGGACGCAGGCTGCGAGGACGCGGGTGGGAGAGGAGGGGAGTCCATTTGGAGGGAGGTCGGGGTCTAACCAGGTGACCAGATGGGACCAGGACCAGGTGGCACCCACCTGGAACTTTTGGAAGGGTCTGATAAAATGACTGGGTGACCACGTGGGATTAAAGAACACTGCCTTTGGTACTACGCCTTGGTTGATAGTCTGTGACAAGAGCTTGAGGTAGGAGAGAAAAGTGACGTGTGAATTTCAGTGAGGAAAAGCCTAAGGAGACGTATTTTTGGAAATAACCCGTAGTACGTTTAGAACATATTTTGAATTGTCACATCTGACAGAGGAAAGGGACTGGGATCGTTGTCAATTACTTCTGATGACATTAACTCAGAGTGAGGCTCTGGGTGACAAGATCAGCGCACGTTGATCAGCGAGCAGGACGCCGCGGGGAAGGCAGCTCTGGCAGAGTAGCTGGCCGTGCGCAAGGCGCCGTGCGCCCGCTTCTGCGTCGTGATGTGCGCCTGTTCTGAAATTTTGAGGAACTAGAGAAGAACCCAGGGTGACAACACAGTGGCCAGCGGGGATCTCGAGCACGAGGCAGAGGAAAGGTGAGACGGCTTGGTTAGGACGGGGCTGAGAGGAAGGAAGTCTGTGATCCGGGAGGACGTGCGTCAGATACGCAGCTTGAACGGTGGCTGTCCTCCTCTAGCTGCAGGTGATTGAGCTTTAAGTCTTGAGAGAGAGAGATTCGGCACAACAGCCAGTATTTCAAACAGTACCTGTGTGCCTTTGAATGAGCTGAAGTACACGTTTTCACGTATTTTGCCTCTTTCCAGCCTTGCAGCACTCTTCAACGTAGGCATCGTGAACTCCGATTCGCGGATGAGAAAAGCGACGGTCAGAGAAGGGTGACTACCCGGGGGACACGTGACCTGCAGAGACCGCTGGAGAGCTCCCACCCTGCGCTCCGCACCCGCGCTTGGCTGTGCTGGCTGGATGTGGGGCATGCAGTGGTAAGATCATCTCTCTCTGACATGTCACCGCCTTCCAAAGCAGGGACACCTCCATCGTCCCACAGGTTGTCATAGCGACTGGGAGGCGGGAGGGGTGCAGATGCTGTGTCAGCATGCTCAAGAGCTGGTCCGAGGACCACCACTGGGTCAGAATAAGACGTTTTGGATTTCTGAGCTTTTACCTTTGAGGAGGGATCAAAGCTTCTGTTTTCCTTTAGATGGAACATACACAGGGGTGAGAACACTGGGCGCTCTGAGGACCTGCTGTGAGATCCAGATGTGTGAGACCCCGAACGGCACATCCAGTGGCCTCTTCCCTCTACGTCCTGTCTCTGCTGGTTCTTTCCCCTGCTTGCGTAGACGTGCTCAAGACAGCCCTTCTCAGAGGACACCACCAAGGAGACAGCGTCCTTGGATGCTCGGGTCCCTCTATAGCTCTCATGGCCCTGCCTTCCCTTCACGCCCGGTCATCCTGAAACGCAGTGCGTGATCACCTGACCCTCCCCGTCCCACTGTGGGCTCTACCGCCTGCCTCACTGCGCTGTCCCTCATCCAGGTCATCAGGGTCCCCATTGTAAGTATGGTGATTATCTTTTTCCTTGTATTCCACATTTTATTCTAGACTTTTCCATGGGAAATTACGTATACACACCCTTTATAGTCTTTATCGTCCAGAGGCAACAATTAGAACATGTTGCCAAGTTTTGTTTCTACTGTTCCCGCTGTTGTCATTCTTTGGGAATATTTTAAAGGGATTCCCAGACATGGTGACATTTCAACTGAAAATAATTCAATGTGTATCTCCAAGTGAGATATACATATATATGCATAGATATAAATGTAGCAGGAATGTTGCGTTCTCTTCCATCCACATGGAGAGATACATATGTGTAGATGTAACAGGAATACTGTGTTCTCATCAGTCCCTTGAGAGATAGCACGTGCATACACTCGTATAGACATAAATGTGACAGGAATGTTGCATTCCCCCGAGTGCACGTTGAGAGATACATGCGTACTCACAGGTATAAATGTGACAGGAATGTTGCATTCCCCCGTGTGCACACTGAGAGATACATGCGTACTCACAGGTATAAATGTGACAGGAATGTTGCATTCCCCCGTGTGCACGTTGAGAGATACATGTGTACTTACAGGTATAAATGTAACAGGAATGTTGCATTCCCCCGTGTGCACATTGAGAGATACATGCAAACTTACAGGTATAAATGTAGCAGGAATGTTGCATTCCCCCGTGTGCACACTGAGAGATACATGTGTACTCACAGGTATAAATGTAACAGGAATGCTGCATTCTCGTCCATCCGCGTTGGGAGATACAGCTGTATATAGACACATAACAGGAACGTTGCTACGTTCCCCTGCGTCCATGGCCTTGGTTCCTTTTCTCTTTGCTGGCCCTGGGGGATGACCACCTAGGTCGTTCTGCCTTGGGCCACATGCTTTCGAACTTACTCCCTCCGGATTGCTGCCACAGGAATTTTCTGGCCCACATGTTAGATCATTCCACTCCCTTGAAATTGTTCAGTAATTTTCTGTTACCTTTCGAAAAATCCTGGATTCCTCCCCGTGTCATGTGAATCTTTCTGTGGCTGGGCTTTCACAGTTACCCACGGACACTCTGACCCGAGGGAGTTGCGTCTTAACAGGAGCCTTGACTGCGCCCGCTGTCCCCGCCCGCCCTGCTCCACACCACACCAGCTGGGGAGACCGGCCCCAGGAAGCCCTTGCAAGCCCTGCCCTCCTCCTGCTGCCTCCCATCTCGCACTCTATTCCATAGTCTCCCGGCACACTGGGTGTCCCTGCATTTCATTACACTTATCACAAGAGCACTTGAATCTACAAATGCAAACACTCCCTGCCGCCTCCCACTGGGCCGAGCTCTGAGTTGCTTGAGGGCAGACGCTGTATTTTGTTTACGTGGGCTGTTGGCAAGCCTCGTCCGGGGTGAGGCCCCAGCGTGTGTTTCTTAAATGAACACGTGACGGCCAGTGCCTGCCTCAGTTTACGCAGCTGTACGATGGGAATGACCACCTTGATCCTATAGCCCTCCTGGTATTATTGTGCCAAGTGATATTATGGGCTCTGTTTTGTAAACTTTAATGTGATACATAAATGTAAGTTAGAATTACTTCCAAGAAGTTTACCTGAGTTGCAATGTTTTTTCAAGTCCCATAAAACTGTCATCAAATAGCATGACCTCTACGCACAACCCTCCTTTTTGAAAAAAAAAAAAACAAAACAGTATTTATGCATCTGGAAATTTCTGTTACACATGACACACAAAAAATTAAGTCATTTTTTTCCTTGTTCAATGATTTTTTTTGACCAGCAAAATATAGGTGGATTCCTTCTCATATCCATAAAGCCGTGGGTTTCAGGTGGGCCAAACTAGCAAGCTGATGACGCTCTTATTGAAATGTAATTGTGTTTTATTATTCTTTAGCAACTATTTAAAAAGAGCTGATTGTACTCTCTAAGGACAGGAATTACTTGATAAAAACCAGTGAATGTGTTTAGATGTGTAGTTTTGGGTCCTCCAGTCCTGCTGGGAGGAGATGCCTGCAGGGGGCGCGCCCGTCATTGGCGTCTGTGGGGCTGGTGAGGGAAAACTTAACTAATTTCTAAGCCTTCCACATACTGTCTGGCTCTTCCAGGGGCGTATAGGTGTCCTAAGCTGCCTCACCTTTGCTCTGGTCTTTCTGAGATAGAAGTAGATTCAAAAAAAAGAAAAAGGCTTTTGCTCTGTGTTTGGGGAAGTGATACTTGGTATTGGTACTTGGACGGAATTCCAGGGAAGAGGCAGGGAAGGGGAGTTCAGCGGATTCTCTGGAGGATCAGGCGATGGATGGCTTTCTGGGTGCGTCTCTGCTGGGCGTCCTGTGGGCAGAGCACAGGTCACCGTGTCCCGGGCTGTGACAGGGCTGGAGCGTCTGGACGCAGCACAGTTTCCGGAGGGTGGGCGGGTGCACGGTGACTGCCACGGGGCTGTGCGTGGGCCGCTCGGTGAGCGTGTGCACAGCGGGCGGCACAGGGATCCCTGTGAAGTGGCCTGCCCTGCAGAGCCCTCCCCGTGACACACGCCCACGACACACACGGCATTTGGAGCGTGGGCGCCCGCGTGGGAGAGGGGCAGACGGCCCCAGCAACCAGCGTTCCTGCCGAGCTCCCGGAGAGCACAGCTGGCTGCGGCCCACGGTCGTCTCTGTGGCCTCAAGTCGTCGCGATGCTGGGATTTATGGAAAAACACGGGCCGCGGGTCCTGCCGAGAGCACTTTTCAGGGCTGTTTGTGAAGCTGTGGCTGGCTCTGCAGTCCCGAGGCCACCGTGGGGCCTGGCCGCCTTGTGCCGGGAAGGCCCTGGCCCCACGCTGACATGCCCAGTCCTGAAGGTCCCCTCGCTGTCCAGGGCCCTGCTGGGTTCCCGCACGTCCTGGGCACAGGGTCACGTATGCATCAGCCACGCGGCCTTTGATCCGGGATGGCCGCTCTTCGGGCTGGGAGGAGCCCCTGTCAAGATAAACAGTTATTCAAGGAAATGTCTAAAAGCCTCACGCTTGTTAAAAATATACAGTCAGGTTTCGATAGGGATTTGCCTACAGTTAATTTTAAAATCAGAGAGTTTCAAAACTTTAAGGTTGGAAACCCTTTAGAGACCACGGAGTTCAAGATGCTTTGCTGTGCGGATGATCCGAGATCGCGTTTCCCAGGCGCTCGGTGACTGTGTTCAGCTTATGATGTTTTTGTGTTCCTGTTGCGAGATCAGCGTTGTGTGTGTGTTTCAGGTTCTGCACACGAAGCATCTTTCCGTCTCTGTTGCCTCCTCTCCATGTTCCCCCTCATTTTGCCGCAGTCTTCACTCTTCTCAATTTACTTGAACTTTCCCAGATTATCTCTGTGTTTACTGAGGAGATGGGGACCACAGCGTCCCTGTATTCGTCCCTCAAAGCTCGGGTGTGGCTGGTCCCCAGCAGAGCTGGAAGCAAAGCCCAGGGGGACCGTCACCCGGCAGCGTCCAGCGCGTCTCAGGTGCGCAGGCTGGTGCGTGCCACACTGTCTCTTCCCCTTTGCTTCACACTTCACCTCCCCCAGAACTTTCCGGAGTTGGCCGCACCGCGCAGCGGGCTTCTCAGAACTTCCGCCCTGGGACAGGACAGATGTGACTGAAACCCACTGTCCACGGACCTCCACCAGGCTGACTTTCCTGTGCCCCTGCCCTGTGGTCCCTGGTTCCTTCCCAGAAAGCCTGTCCTGCAGTTGCCCTGTCCCGCCACTAGATGGTGGATGGAGGTCACACATGAATAGAAAGGACCCCGCCTGCAGAGTCACCCACTTCATCGCTTTTCCAGTAAGCACATACTGAGCACCTGGGTGCTGAGGGGGCCTCCCAGGTGCAGGTGCTAGGACTGACCCTCGGCCAGGTGGTGCTTGGTTGGGGGGGTGACACAGGCCCACAGTGCCCGCGGTGACCAGGCCCTCACTGCTCTGCTCCACCTGTCTCGCTGTGCACCTGCTGCCAGCCTCGCTCGGTTCCGGGCTCTGGGGAAGGACAGAGGCTTGGGGGAGGCCCTGGGTGGGCTCAGCGCAGCCAGCAGGAGGGGCAGGCAGCAGGGGTGAGGGGCTCACTCTGAGGCCAGGGGAGCCCCTCTAAGGTGTGTGGCTCCGTGGGTGGCGTAATCTGATTGGTGTTTGTCAGAGACAGACATAAACTTGCTGTTTGCTGTTGGCAGAATGGGTTCTCCTATGCAGGGTGTGTGTGTTGGTTGAGGAAACGAATGTCGTCGTCCCCAGGCTCTGGTGTCAGGCTGGGCAGGGCTAGGGAGCCACAGGGAAGGAGAGACGCTTCTGGACTGAGCGGTACCAGGCCTGATGCTGCTAAAATTCAGGGGTCTGGGGTCCTGGGTGTCACGGGGTATGCGACGATGCCACCTACTCAGCTGGGAGGAGAACGTGTTAGATTTGGGGTGGGACCTGGAATTCTTCGATGTTTAAGGAATGATCTTGGGCAGCTACGCGTATGGGTCTGCACTGGGTGGAGGTGGGCAGGGCCTGGAGGTGGAAGGTCAGGGACCCGGCAGCCCCTCCCGCTTGAGGGTGGGGACACCAGGAGCAGGAGCAGGCGCTGGAATGAGCTGATGGAGGTGTGGAGTGACGGGCGGGGAGGACTGGAGGTGGCCTTGCAGTCCTGTGCTCAGAACGCTGCAGTGAGAAGACAAGGGGTGGCCGAGCCGGGTGGGAGAGGCACACTTGGTTGGGTTCAGGAGCCAGAAGCATGGGTGGGCGGTGGCTGGCAGGGGAGCTTGGGGCGATGGGGACAGGTGGCTAAGGACACAGACTTTTCTGTTCAAGGCAATACATTTCCTTCTCTGTGAGCAGCATGAGTGTACCAGTGAGCTCACGCCGCCATAACTGGCTGCCATGGGCCAGGACATGTCTATCTCCTCAAGGTTCAGGGGCAGGAGGGTCCCTCCTTGGCATGAGGAGCTTCTCCTCTGTGTGTGCCTGTCTGCATTTTCCTCTCCTCTTCTGGTCAGGACGCCAGGCATATGTTGTCAGGTCCCCGCCTTTGTGGCCTCACTTAACCTCAGTTCTCTCCTAAAAGACCCGGACCCCAAAGACAGTCACATTCTGGGTGGGGCCTCAACCTTGGCATTACAAGAAGACACAGTTGAGCCCAGTTGAGGAGGGACCGGCTCTGGGTGCAGGGGACAGGGGGCCTATGAGTGAGGCCACCAGGGAGCCGGGCCAGCACCCAGCTGAGCTCGGGGGCGACATGACTCGAGGGGGGCCGGGAGGAGAATGAGCCATGGAGAATGTGAGTTAGGGCTGGTTTTAAAGGAGGAAGAAGGAGCGAGTCTGACTCTGAGCTGCGCAGGCCCCACGTTGTTGTGGAAAGGGACACAGACGTCCTGGGCTGTGTGTGCCAAGGCTCCTTGGGCCGACCCAGTGGAAACGATGTTTTATTTCAGAATTAAGACACAGGCTGGGTGACCTGGGCAGAGATGTGCAGGGGAGCCCCGTGTGGGGACACTATGACAGAGTAGCCGCCCCTGCTCCCAGGGGTGTGGAAGGGAAATACTGACAGTGGGGAATGTGTAACAGAGGGAAGGGCCTGGAAAAACAGCACAAATATTTTCTGTCTCTTTCAAACATCTTCCACTCCTTTTTGAGAACTAAAACCTGCCCTCTGCCTCAGGCCGGTGGTTGGGAGGGGCAGGGTGAGTCTTGTTCTTTGTGCTACAGGAGATGGGTCAGCCCGGACCTGGGGAGGGAGGTCTTGGTGGAGGTCAGGGGACTGTCTTTAGCGAGGTGGGATGATCAGGGTCATCAGCTGCAGTTGAGCAGCAATTGCCTGGACCTGAGAACCATCGTTTTGAAGCTCTGTATTTCTGCTTACTATGAGGACCATGGCATTTCAGACAGGAGTCACCATCCTCCTCCTTTGCCGGCAAAGTAATAAACTTCTCTTTCCTTGTCCTCAGACCACTTGTTCTGATTCTTCTGATGTGGCCTTGAGGACAAGTGCCAAGCTTTCAGTGACAACCCTGCGGCCTCAGGAGCCAGGTGGGGCTCTGGGCAGTCCACAGCCCCAGCTTGAGTCCCCATGGTTCATGGCATCTGTCCCTGTCCCCACAGCTCATGGCATCTGTCCCCTCTTCCCTCTCTCCAGATGAAATTTCCCTGCTCGCCTGTCTGCTTGCATGTGGCTGCACCAACCTGAATCCGTGTGACCTCAGCCTGGTTGGGAGCCACCAGCGAAGCGTGTCCGTGTCCCAGTTCTCAGCTCCTGAGAGGGATTGTGGGGTCACCACTCACCTTTTTTCTTGCCAGGCCAACGGTGTGTGATGAGGCCAGTCTGTCCTGGCCAACGACGGGTGACCCAGGGCAGTGCAGACTCAGCTGGAGCGGTTGTCCCGCAGAGCTGGGCTGAGGCCAGGCAGGAAGGACAGCTGACGTCCCCCAGCCACAGTCCCGGGATATAGGGGGAAGGGCCGGGGGCAGACGCAGCCGTGAGTTTGCTCCTGCTCCCTGTCATCCGGGTGCTGAGTAGACTTGAGGCCCCGTAGTCTCCATGAACGACTCCAGGACTGTGGACTTTCTTCACCTTTTTAAACAATAAAAATAATGGAAAGATTCCAGAAAACAGTTCTTGATGAGTCGAATGTAGGTGGATTAACCTGTAAGGCACTTCTAGATATTAAGTGTTTTTCTAGACGAAAGTTTGACAGTAAGCCCACCTGACTTAACTAAAGCTAGAAATATTTCTGGTTTGGGGCAAGACTCACATCTCCCGTTTTTTATTATTATTTGGAAATACTGCAGAAGCCCAATATCGATCCTGTGTTTTTCCATATTTTGGTCCACAAACCCCCAGTGTCATCTATGTCCTGGGAAGTAGGCCACATGCGTGGTAAATCAAACACCATTCTTCACAAAGCGCTCGTCTTCCTGTGATGCTCTTGGACCTTTGCTGGGCTTGTTCCCTCCGGTCACCCAGGGCTCAGCTCTCCCTTCCCAGAGGAGCCGCCCTGACCGTGCAGAGGGAAAGCTCTGCCGTTCTCTGTTCACTTGTCCGCTGGTTTCCTCTGTAGCCCTCATCCCTACGTGCCGTTCATACACGAATGCGTATTTTGTTACTTGTCCTCATACCAGAATATACATGGCCTGAAGGCAGAGACTGTCTTGGTCATTGCTTCATCCCATTACGTAGAAGACAAATATCCACATGACGTGGGGCACCCAGCAGTGACCATGGACATTTGCTCCTGGGTCTACGCGTCGGCCGAGTGGTTTGCTGGCCTAAGTTGCGCTGGGGGCATCTGCAGTCGGCTTTGCTGATCTTGGCTGAGTCTGGGGTCTCCGCTGGGACCCCTGCCGGTTTTCGGGTCTCACTGTCCAGCAGGCCAGGCGGACCACTGTGGTGAGGCAGAGAAGTAGAACAGAGAGAGGACACGTGCTAGGCTCAGACTGGCGGAGGTTCTGCCCACAGCTGCTGGCCGGAGCAATCTGCAAGGCCAGCCCAGATCAGAGGGTGGGAAATAGACTCCACTTCTTACAGGAGGGGCCTCAAGTTACATTGCAAACAGTGTGAGTGCAGGGAAGGCTGAGGATGTGGGTTATTTTTGCAGTCGGTCTACCACAAATAATGTGTTGGGTGCGACAGCACAAGTGTGCACGGGACACAGGGAGGACAGGGGGGCGCACTTAGCCACGCCTCAGGGTGCAGAGGAGGCGTCTGGAGAAAGCCCATGTGTGTCTGTCAATAGCAATTCATAATGTAAAGGAACTCACAAAGCAACTAGTCAGCAAAATAAGAATAGCTGAATGCCACTAAAATCTTTCCTCTGATATATCTGAGGACTTTCATATTGAGAGCTCCATATCTATTTGGTTGGTTCTGTTCTGAATTTCTATGATTTCTTCTCTTTTCATGCAGGATTTTACCTTTGCAATGCCTGGGGCGTCAGCCTTGTCTTCTAAAAACCTTAAGTCACTGTGACATGTGCTCAGTTCATGTGTTTTGATTAGACTTGGGGCTCAATAGCAGTGTCTCTGTCTTTCCTGGAATTAGCAGGTTTATTAGGGTAGGTTGTCCTTTTTCAGCTCTCTCTAAATTATCTTGTGAATGATCATGTTCTCTTGTGATAGGGATTCTGCCCAGGATAAGGCGGAGGTTCTGATGAAACCATCATTATCGTTGTCATCACCATCATCATCACCACCATCACCATCATCACCATCATGACCACCATCATCACCATCACCACTATTATCACCGTCATCATTAACTTTGCTATCATCATCACCACCATCACCATCATCACCATCGTCATACCATCATCATCCTCACCATCACCATCGTCACCACATCATCATCTGTCATCTTCACTATCACCACCGTCTCCACCGTCATCCTCATCGTTACACTGTCCTCATATGTAAATAACTGCCCTAAAGTTAACTGGAAACAGACCAGAAGATTTATGGAGGAGTGAGATAGAAAGTAAAGATTCCTATGCGATCAGACCCATGGCTAGAGCCAGGAAAACGTGTGCACTCTCTAAGAAAAAAACAAAGATAAAAAAGAAGTCAGAGTGTAAATGGGTGATGATGCTCCTGTAGGAATAAAGGAAATATGGCTGCTTACAGGTTCAGTCGTGCAGCTTCCAGGAACACGTAAATGCTGACGTGAGAACAGGGCACACCTGAGCCTAGGTGAGGCTGCTGTGCCTTGAAGGGGCCCTTCTGTGCTGATGCGGGAGGGCAGAGCCTCCGGACGTGGTGGGCGGGATGCAGATGGCAGGTGCCCGCGGCCGCACCGGGCATCCCAGACTGTCTACCGCCCAGCAGCCCTGGCACCTGGGGAAGCCCACAGGAGTCAGGCCCTTTGCTGGGCACCCGCTGGGCTTGTAATTAACCAAATTAATGAGCCCCTTCCCAGAATGTCTGATGAAGAACCAGAATTTATATTTGTACTATTAATAGAAAGAATTTAGCAGCCACTTTAAATCAGTTATGTAATTTTTAAATGGTTTCTTGGAAGACAGTTGTCATCGGGGATTTCCAGACTGTTCTTTTTTAGTAGTATTAATACTGCTTTAGGAAATGACTACTTTAGGCTTCTGTTATAATGTAAGAGGGTAGAGGAGGAAAAAAATAATGAACTCATTTCAGGAACAGTTGTGATGAACTTAGAATGTCACTGAAATATTTTCTTACCAACATAATTGCAAAGCAAGTAAGTGATGATGATATGAGATGCTTGGCATGGATGCGGCTGCTTGTTATTTTTAGATGCGTTCTGGACCCACCGTGAGCTGGTGGGTTGGGAGGTGCTTCTTGGGGACGGGGCCACGTTCACATATCCAACGTCTCACACCACGACTGGCACTTTGACGGAGGGTGGGACGCGTATCCCGTGCATCCTGGCAGAGGCTGCTTGATTTTGTTTTTCCACGTGAAAATGATTTAGTGCCAGGTGTGTCCGGCGGATTCCTGTGGCGCAGGGTTCGGGGGGAGCAGCGCCGGTTCGCAGGTTTGTGGTGCGTGTTCTCACCAGCGCACACGAGGGCTCCCTGGCGTGTGAAGAGGAGGGACAGCGCCACCTTGTTCTGCAGAGTTTAGGGGCAAGGATCGACGTCTGGCTCCTCCAGGGAGGGGTTTACCCAGGAAACAAACCTGTCCGCTCAGACCCTTCCCTTTTGAAGGAAATGATCCTGTTACAGGTTTGTTTTGGCAGCGACACCAACACCAATGCGAACGATGTAACTAAAAAAGTGGGACTTTCCAGGGATCTGGTGTGTAGAAGGTGATATTTCAGCTGAGTCGACTTCACCATAGAAACGAGGTCAAGGACAGCTCTCCTCTCATGAGGGGAGTGCTGGCCACATGGCCTCAACACTGACGAGGGACGAGTGTGTGGAGAGGAACCGCGGAGAGGGAGCTCCCCGGCGTGGGGCTGCTGTCCCCGGCCACAAGGCTGGAGCCGCTGCGTCCCCTCAGGTGCTGCCTGGCGGCTTTGGGAGGGGACATCTCGTCCGCTGGAGGAGGCCCCTGTCTCCGAGCACCTTGCCGTTTCCAAGTGCTGGTGACGTCACGGTGGTGCACAAGGAGTGCCCCTGGCCCCACCCACCCAAACGCCACCCTGGTCCCACAGCGACAGTCTAACCGCAGACCTGCGTGTGGCCGTCTGGGCGTCCCACACCCGTGTTTATTTTAAGGACGTGGCACGGTGGCGCATGCTAGCTGTCTAGTGAATTGCTGCTGTCCAGGCGGTCTGGCCTCGTTTTAAATTTAGTGACACTAGTCTTTCTAATAAATTGGTTGGGGAAAAAAAGTCGATGGGTAGAGCGTTCCGTGTGCGGTGTCTCTAGCTAATGGTGAACTATTAACTCCTCGGACTGCGGCTCCCAAAGGCAAGCGCCCTCGGCCGTCTTCCTGCCGCCGCGGTGCACGGGAGTTTAGTTTTGATCATATGTAGATGCTGCGGAGGAGGCTGTGAGCAGCGCTCGGTCTTACGGTTGGGAACGAATGAAGCCAGTTGATTGGAAGTTGGGGGGGCGGGCGGCGTGTGGCCACGAGAGCGGCCTCGCTTTGCCACCCGTGTCCGACTCGCAGGGCTTTTCTTTCTTCTTCCCTTTCTTCTCCGCCCCTCCTTCTCCTCCCCCTGCACCACCGTCAACTCTTCTAACGTCACGTTATTATTCCAAATTGTCTCCCTTAAATGTTAAACATGTTGATTTTTTTAAAAATTAAAAGAGAAAGGTAAGGGGAAAAAAAATAACAGTCTGACGTCCCATAATGAGGAGAACCCAGTGTTAACATTTTGGTCGATATGCCCCCAAATAGTTTATTATATATGATACGGGATATAATATAACAGCATGTAGTACACTACATGCCCCCCAAAGATTGTATTTTGCATACTGTTTTATGACATTTTTGTTTATTATGTGAACATATTTTGCCCTGATGAACGTCATTTTTAATGGTTGCAAAGACATTTGTTTTGTGAGAATGTCTTGTTTATTCAACCAGTTCTGTTTTGGTGGGCCTATAGATTATTCGTTTAAAAAATTACGTGGACAAGCCTCTGATAAGCATTCTTTCTTCACCCATCTCTGTGCCGTTATTGCCCTGGGTAGGAAACTGCTGGGCTTTCTAAAGGCTGCTATTGTAACGTGTCTTGTCAGATGACCCCCAGAAAGGTCGATTCGGTCTGTCCCTGTGACAGCCCACTGTGACAGGGCCCGTTTCCCTGCATCCGTGCTAAAAACGTGCCCCCAAAGAGTTTCACTCGTCTCTTTATTTCTGCTTTCGTTATTTTAAAGGTACTCACAATCATTTTACATACTTACGGGACACAGTGTGTTGCCTCGATACGTGTGTGCGATGTGTGATGATCACATCAGAGTAGTCAGCGTGTCCATAGCCGCAAAGATTTATCACTTCTTAGTGTTTAGAGCATTTAAAATCTGCTCTTCTAGCTATCTGAAAATACACCACGCGCTGTTGTTTACTGGAGTCGCCCCACAGTGCGGTAGGACTTCTCTGTCCTCCCCGGACCCGTCCCCACCTGCAGTCACTGCTGTTCTATTTTCTACAACATCAGCTTTTCTAACTTCCACACACGAGCGAGAGCGTGCAGTGTTTGTCTCTCTGTGCCTGTCTTATGTCACTTAACACAGTGTCCTCCAGGTTCATTAATGCTGTGAATGACAGAACTTCGTTATTTTCGATGGTTAACTTTAACTAATATTCCGTTGTGCACATGCACCACATTGTCTTCATTCACCTGTGGATGAGCACTTAGGTCGGTGCTGTGTCTTGGCTACTGTGAATAGTGTTGCAATAGATATCTGGGAGTGCAGGTATCTCTTGGACGTACTGATTTTCTTTCCTTTGGGTATAAACTCGGTAGTGGGTTTGCTGGATCATATGATAGTTCTATTTTCAGTTTTTTGGAGGAAGCTCCCTACTGTTTTCCACAACGTCTGTACTCATTTACATTCCCACCTACAGCATAGGAGTTCCCCTCGGTCCACATCCTTGCCAGCATTTGTTGTCTTTTTAATAATAGCCATTCTAACTAGGGTGAGGTGATATCTCATTTTGGTTTTGATTTGCACTTCCCTGATGACCAATGATGTTAAGCATTTTTTTATATACCTGTGGGACATTTGTGTGTCTTCTTTTGAGAGATGTCTATTCAGCTCACTCATTTTTTTTAAATTACATTTTTTTTTTTCTGTTGAGTTGTTTGAGTTCCTTGTATATTCTGGATGTTAATCCCTTAACAGATGAATAGTTGGCAAATATTTTTTTCCATTATGCAGGTTGTCTCTTCACGCTGTTGATTGTTTCCTTTGCTGTGCTGAGAGTAGGGTGTTACAGTCCCCAACTGTTACTGCGTTGGAGTCTACCTCTCCTTTTAGATCTAATAATATTTGCTTTGTGTCTTTGGGTGCTCCAGTGCTGGTGCATACATGTTTAAAATTTTTATTTCCTTTTGCTGAGTTGATCCCTTAGTTATTGTATAATGACCTTCTTTGTCTCTTTTTATAGTTTTTGACTTAATGTTTGTTTTATCTCGTATGAGTATAGCTACACCTGCTCACTTCTGGTTTCTGTTTGTGTGGAATATTTTTTTTCTATCCCTTCACTTTCAATTTATGTGTGTCTTTACAGATGATGTGAGTTTCTTGTAGGCAGCCTATAGTTGGATCGTGTTGTTTCATCCATTCAACCAATCTGTATCTTTTAAGTGGGGGAATTTAATCTGCTTACATTCTAGGTTATTATTTGTAGGTGAGGACTTATTCCTTCATTTTACCAATTGTTTTCTCTTTCTTTTGCTCCTCTTCCTCTTTTACTATTTACCATTGAAGTATGGTGGTTTTCACTAGTGGTAAGGTTTATTCTTTTCTATTTTTTGTTTCTACTTTACCGGTTTTATGCTTTTGCATGTTTTCATGATAGTGATTATTGTCTTTTAGCTTCCAGGTATAGGACTCCTTTGAGCATTTCTTGTAAGGTTGGTCTAGTGGTGATGAATTTCTTCAGATATTGCCTGTCTGAGAAGGGCTTTATTTTGTCCTCATTTCTGAAAAATAGCTTGCTGGGTGAAGTGTTTATAGTATAGCATAGTATTTTTAACTGGCTTTTTTTTTTCTTTTAGCACTTTAAATATACCATCCCATTCTTTTTTGGTCTGTAAGGTTTCAGTGGAGAAATCTGCTGTTAGTCTAAGAGTGATTCTCTTATATGTGACTTGACACTTTTCTCTTGTTTTTAGAATTCTCTTTTTGTCTTTGACTTTTGACAGTTGGACCATAATGTGCCACAGGGATGATCCTTTTGGTTTGAATCTATTTGGGGATCTCTGAGCTTCCTGAATCTGGGTGTCCATTTCTCTCCCAAGAATTGGGAGAGAGCCATTATTTCATTAAATAGATATTCTATGCCCTTTCCATTCTCTTCTCCTTCTAGAAATCCCATAATATGTATATTTGGTCACTTAATGGTTGTCCTATAACTCTATTAGAATTTGTTCACTCTTTCTCATTCTTATTTTTTTTTCCTCTGAAATTTGAAATTTCAAATCTTCAAGTTCAGAGATTCTTCTGCTTGATCAAATCTGCTGCTGAAGCTCTTTATTACATTTTGTATTTCATTCATTAAATTTTTCAGATACAGGATTTCTATTTAATTCTTTTTTATGATTTGTGTCTCTTTGTTGAACTTCTCATTCAATCACGAATTGTTTTCATCATTTCATTGAATTATCTGTCTGTATTTTCTTATATCTATTGAGTTTCCTTAAGATCATTATTTTGAATTCTTTTTCTGGTAGTTCATTAATTTCATTTTCATTGGAGTCTGTTTCTAGAAAGTTACTTTGTTCCTTTGGCCATGTCATATTACCCTGCTTTTTCATGTTTCTTGTGTTCCTGCACTGATACTTATACATGCAATGGAACACAAATTTTCTCTTCCAAATTTTCTGGAGTGGCTTTCATAGAGAAAGGCTTTCACCTGCATTTGGATTTCAGTGTTCCAATTGAGAAGGGTGTAGTGACTCTATTTCCAAATAGGAATAGTGGTGTCATCTTCATACAGCTTCTGCAGCTGCTGTCAACATCAGCAATAACTGTGGGCACTTCTGTGGGCTAGGCTGTAGAAGTTTGTGGCAGCAGCATCATAGGTTGTTAACGTCCTCGGTGTCAAGGGTTTTGGGGGTCCTCTGATTCTTGTTTTCCCCACAATGGGGAGATTTAGCTGAGGGTATCCTTCTTGGTGCCAGGTCTGACATTACCTACGAGCAGCTGCAGCAACACTGGGTTCCAGGTACAGGTGTTCAAAACGGCTATGGGGCCAGAGCTTTAGGTTCAGTGTCTTGTGAGCTTATTGTGACATTTCAGTCTTGGGGTGCAAGTTAGCTTTCTGTGGTAGGGTTGGAGGTAGGCTGCCCACGCAGCCGCAATCTGTGATTCTGAGGCACCCCTTAGCACCTTGGGCCCAGAGGACCAGGTTGTAGCTATGATTTTACCCCTGGGGGACAGGGCAAGCACTGGCCCAACTTTGGGGAAGAAGGAGTACTCTGGAGGTTTGGACCTGGGGAGCAGGGTACAGCTGCAGTTTGGGAGCCTGAGCCCACAGGGCTCAGTGGCATCTTGGATCACAGGGGATGTAGCAGTAACTCTAGACCCTGAGGTGGTGAAGCTTGGCAGTATCCTAGACTCTGTTAGGCCGGGTGCAGTGGCAGCAAGTACCCCCAAAATGGCAGAGCACAGCTGTTGTTTGGGCCCTGAGGGGGCAGGGAATAGCACAGTGAGAGGAGTGTCTCAGCAGCTCTGGCTCCAGATAGCTAGTCAAGCTCCAGGGAAGCCGGGCACTGTAGTTGTTCATCCTGTAGGATGGGGTTTCTCAGCTCAGCCACTGCTCTGTTTTCCTGATGTCAGCTCAGCAAAGCTGGTGCTGAGCTCAGCCAGGGCACCAATTCCTCAGAGGGGTTTGTGCCACCTCAGCTCAGGCCTTGGGGTATGGCCACTCTGGGTGACCAAGGCACCATTTCCTGGGATGTGGGGTGCTGCTTCAACTAGACCCTCGAGGTGTGACTGCTCTGAGCAGCCAAGGTACTGTTTTCCCAGGAGGCAGAGTGGGCTTCTGCTAGAGCCTGAGGGGTAGAGGAAGCAGCTACACCTCTGATTGGAGGGTGTAACAGTTGCTCAAAGCTCAGCTTGGGGATGTTGGGCCACCGGGCGGGGCTGGTTCGGCGGTGGCTGAGCCTCGGGGATGCAGGGGGGCCGTGGCTGCTCACATGGAGTGAGACACCCTCTAGCCATAGTTCTAATTCCGAGGTGGCCTGGTGCAGTAGCCGTGGGGGCCACAGGGGTGGGCAGAGTGTCGGCGCCTCAGTGGAGGCACAGCTGTGTGGACTCCAGGCAGCTGAGTGCCTGGGGGGACTGCAGGGAGTCCTGGTGGGGGTCTGCAGGTGTCCAAGCTGGTGATGGGATTGCGGGACGCTCTCGCTCACCTCCTTGCCCTAGTGAGAATTCCTCCTGGATGCATCTGATCCCGGCCGAGGGCTGGGCTGGTGGAGCTCTGGCATTTCTGTCTGCTCTCTGAGTGTCCATCCCAAGTGTCTTCCCTCACCAGGGTTTCTGTTACTCCTCTGACGCACTCTGGGGTTCTCCCTCCATTGTTTTCATTACGGTGCAGTTGTTTATTCATTATTCTGGCTGTCCTTGTGAGGGGGACAAGATCGGGGTTTTCTAGCTGGCCGTCTCGCTGATGTTCAACCCGCCATGCACTCCCTCTTAAAGCAGCCTCCTTCTTCGTTTGTATTGGCCACGTCAGTTACTGTCTATTTGTCTTTCTGGTTTGGGGCTCATTATCTCATCTCTGGTTAAAAATGAGAAAGTACCAATTTCTGCATTTCGGTGACCATGAATGAATCCACTCTGAACACCTGAGAACTGTCTCCCTGTCCCCTCTCTTAGCCCACCACGGCCTCGACATCGCTTCTGAGATCCTGCTCGCGGTCATTCGCAACCCGAGTGGTGTGCTGTGTCTCCGACCGTGCGCGTGGCGCCACCCCTGCGTGTCTGCGCTAGGAAGCTGTGTGTCGCCCTGACCGCGCTCTGCGATCCGTCTATCTGGAATGGAGCCTTTCATTTGTGTTCCATTAATTTTTCAGTCAATGCCTGGAAGTTGCCACTGTTTTGCTTCAGGTATTAAATGCTGATAGCGTAGTAGACATTTGCCTCTACCCCATAATTTGTTTAGCTCTTTGTGCACTAGATTTCATTAACTTAAAAAAAAAAAAAAGGTTTATTTGTTTTGACAAGTCCATGTGTTACCATCATATTGTGCCACGAGCATGTCATAATATAAAATAGTCCCTGCAATTAGCTCGGTGGTGCCATGACTTAGAAAATGGCTGCTTTATAATTTTTGACAATTTGAAACTCAACCAAAGTGCTCCCTATAAACACGCTCATTTATGAGATGGATGTTTCTTTAGTTTCCGTAGAGGCAGGAGCCAAGATAAGCCCACTGTCTCTCTACATTACAAGCAGGAATGTACGGCACCACCCCTCGCAGAGCTTAGGCACAGAGACCATGCCCCTCTGTCGGCGAGTCCTGCACGCCACCTCTGACTGTCCCCCGTTGGAGACGGTGTCCTGTGGCAAGGCAGCACAGCAGCGGGACATGCCTTGAAGTTGTACGTCGTTTATATCTTGGCCCAGACTTGGATTTTGATCTAGAAGTATACACTTACTGGTATTTCTAGTAATGCCTTCCAGAGTAATAATTATCCTTTAGTTTGTTGACATTTTTGGTGCCATTCTAACTTTGATAAGAGCCTGTTTTTTTTTTTTAAGTTATGGGATAATAATACTGCCAATGACACGTCTCCTTCTCTTTTTTTCTAACTTTTTCTCCGGGCTTTTTGGAGTGTGCACGTAACTTACTTTGCCAACACAAACAAACTGTGAAGCAGCAACAACGGCCACACGGATTCTCCATTTGCTTGAAAACGCCATGAAAACGTCTTACTCGTTCAGACTTTTGGGAGGCTTGTTTTATGTCTGTGTGGTGGTTAAGTAAAAACAGAGACCACGTTGTTGTCCGCGTGTGGTGGAACGTCTTGCTCGCTGAACATGCTTTGTAAATAATGACATTAGTAACAGTGCAGCCGAGTCACCGCGCGTCTTCTGAGCTCTGTCCTCTCGCCGAGTTCGAAGTTGGCTTCTCATTCTCTGCGCTTCCCACTTGCCCTGGCGTCCCCTGGCGTTTTAATGAGTTATTTTAGTTTAAAACATGCTGTTGTTTTCTTGCTCTGCACATTTATATCTAGTAACAACCTTTCAAGGATGATTTCATTATCTGCACTTTGGGGATTCTGAAATCTTAATATTGCCACTCTGAGGCTCAGAGAAGTTAATCAACTAATCAGCCATCACCCAAGTACGAAGTCGCACAGCCAAGACTTGAACTTGGGCCTGTCTGGCTCCAGGGTGTGAGTTTTTCACGGTAGCGCTTTGCTGCTCTAGCGCTCAGTACGTCCGATTCTGTAGCTTCGGCAGCTCCAGGCTTGTCTAGCGTCTTAGAGCTCTAATTACTTCTGGCACCTGGGTGGGCTCATGTAACAATCTCAAACATGAATATGACTTTTTTGGCAATAAAATTCATTATTAATAAATCCAAGGGCCATACGCCGTCTTCACCTTCTCATCCACTTTGCCAACATGTTTTGTGAGCACCTGCCCCATGCCCAGCGTTACGTTGGGTACAGGGTGCTGGAGCGTGTAGGTGACAGGAAGGTGGCCACACCCACTCACTGAGAGATCGGATACACAAAGGCAAGGCAGATGTGGTTTTGGCCCCCGGGTGCCCACGGCCCAGATCGAGAGTGAGGTTCTAATTAGTACGGGAGGGTAGAAGGTGTTACTGGACACCAGGGGAGACTGAAGAGGGGCTGGCTGGTGACTCGGCTGAGGCTTGAGGGCTGAGTAGGCGTCAGCTGTGGCCGATGGGAAAAGCCTCGTATGTGGAGTTGCCAACTCGTCGTGTGGTCTTAAGGAATCCACGGGGCCCACCTTGTGAAACCCACCACCCCGGCATGGTGAGTCTGAGCCCACGTGAAGTGTTTGTTAAAGCTCTTAAGCCAGCGACCAAATGGAAAGTTGTTTCGTCTTATCATTATTAAATGTAGCCATTTGACAACCTAAAATATTAATAGTTAAATTTTGAGTAAACCTGTACAACTGAGAAGCTGATCTAACAGTTTGAGTCTTTAGAAAACATCAATAAAAATTTTGGGGCAAAGTTCTGACTTCTAATGGCTTTAAAAAATTTGTTTCATCAGCCGATTGATTTTCTTTAACAAGAAACAACTGAAAACAAACTCTTCTTCAAGCCCAAATATGTCCTAGAGCGTTTGGTCAAAATTTTGGAGTTGGTGAGGGGTCCCTGGGCTGGACTCATGTGGAGAATCATTTTCCCACACAAGTGAGACAGGCGAGTTCTTCACCAACAATGTGTGGGAACTTGAAACATGCACACAGATTTCTAAATAACTTCACATTCCACGGCTCTGTGGGCAGTTTGCCAGCTTGGGTCCAACTGCTGTGACTTGACTTCATTCTTCCCCAACAAAGAATGCCTGCTCCTTGGCCCACAGCTGTTACCTTTGGCCCAGGGGGGAGAAAGCACCTGTCTGGAAGGGATATGTGAACAGCCTTCGCTGACGTTGTGCCTCCTGAAAGCAGAGGCTGACAGGACAAAGCACAGTGTCACGGACCTGTTTCCAACCTTTCGATTCCAAAGCCTGAGACTCCGTGAGGTCCTGGGCGTGGGCCCCACGAGGCTGCCTGATTTCTTTTAAGCTGTAGTCATGTGAACGAAAGCTCATTATCCACACATTATCTGTTGCCACCTTGCTCTACAAGCCCCTTTCGAGTCAGGGAACTTGAATTCTTGAAATAATAAATCACACTCAAAATCTGTTGTTTGGACCTGAAATGAGGGTCAGTGTTTGCATTTGCTGATATAGATTTTCTCACATAGACGTGGCCTTGGGCTGCGTTTCTCTTTTTTGTGAGTCAGAGCGAAATCAAATGCCTACTCATCTCAGGGCCTGCTTTTACCACAGGTACTTTGGGTTGACAATAAGGATGGATGTTACTGGGAATCGTCCCGGAAACATCTGGGTGTTCTTGTTCTTGTTGGTTAATATATTTCTACTGAATTTTTTTTTTTAAACTGGGCTTGCTGCCATGACCACAGATATTTAAATTGTAATGTGTAACAGAAACGTAACCAGATATGTCTGCATGTGTCTACTGTAAATCTACACCTGTATCTAGGATTACGTCTGTACCTACATCAGTACCAATATATAGAATATTTATGTTTGAGAATAAAAGAGAGCAGGGAGGAGAAAAACCACAAAGACGTTTAGGATGAAGTTGCATTTTTAGTGTTTGAAAGCGAAGCTAAGTTTTTGTTTTTCACTTTTACTGTATTCAGAAAACAAAGACTGCCGATTTGAGGGGGATTGACGGCCTCTACCTGTCTAAACCGTGGGTTTTGGAGGATCCGTAACAGGCAAACCGGTGCTGAGGAACCCAGGCTGTGTGTCTCCACCTGGCCTCGCTGTGGTGTGGCTGAGGAGCCCGTAGTGCTCCCCGGGGCCGGGGTCAGTAAGCCGAGCGGAGCCCACGCTGCCGGAATGCAGCCGCTTCTTGGAGCACGTCCCTGTCGAACCCTCCCGTTAGTGCCAAATCCTGAGCTGATATGAAATGAGGGGCAGGAGGATGCTGGTTTGTGTTCTGTGTTTATCCCTGGCGTCCCCAACTTCCTAATTTTTTCCATGTAAGCAACCTGTTGCTCAGGGGAGTTAGAACGAAAAAAAGGATGAACGCGTCTTGCCTCACCCTGCCTCGCCTCGCGGGACAAAGCCGTTCACGTCGAGAGGTTCCTGCGCCAGGGGCAGCTGAGAGTCAGGTGCGAGAGAAGGGGAAGGTAGGAGGGCAGAGGGTCACAGGTTAATCCGGGAGAGATGCGAGCAGTGCCCACTCTAAAATATGCTCAACCCAGTACCCAGCACAGAGAAGGAGCTGAAAAAGGATGACACCTGGTTATCCATGATCATCTGAGCAGCGTTGCTGTCTGGGTTCCACACCCGCCGTCAGACCCACACTGCGTGTTCCGTGTTTGGTTCGAAGGGCTGGAACCTCCCCAGATCCTGGGCACCCTCACCTTCCAGCTCCCTGCTAGTGATACAGCGTTATACGATAACTCCCTTGTAAGTGTCTGAGCACAAACCCTGATTTCTCACGTTTTCCTATTTCTGTCATCTGTGGACATCCCCTGATGAGGTCTCCCGCCTACCTGCCTTGTGGACGATGTGACATCTTTGCCCTTCCCCGCCAAAGAAGCGTCTACTCTGCTGTAGATGTTCAACTAAAGTTGGAGCTGCCTTTTACTCTTATTTCAGAGGTTTATTTGGCCTTGCTTGAGTAGATGCTTCTAGAAGCTTAGCACCCCGTGGCCCGCTGCCGTCAGCCCCTGTTGAACTGGCCACGTAGGAATGGTCCTTGGAGAGCCGATTCCAGTTTGCCTGGCAAGTGCATTCCAAGGGTGGATGAGATTTGGGCGGAGCGCCTCCTCAGTGCAAAACCAAGATACAGCCTTAGAGCTGGCAACAAATGATTGTAAATTTTTCACAAAGATAAAGTATCTTGCCTGGTTTTCATCTGGTGCCACGGAGAAGGTGTGATTCAGCTCCCTGAGACGGGCCAGGATGGCACTGAGTACAAGAAGGGACCCGAGGATGGAGCATCTCCTCTCGCTCAGCTGAAGGCAGAATTTTCTCTTATTTTTATTGTAGTTTGTTTTTTGTATTTAATATACAAGAATTTGACAAAGTACTACAGTACAGTCATCTAATAATAACCGCTTTACCCCATAAAATTATTGTATGCCGTCTTAAAATGTTAAATATGTCACTATTAGAAGAGAGTAACATAAAACTCAGTTTATAATATTAAAACTCGTAACATGACACGATGTTATCAATCACATTCCCTGGTAATATTAAACTTTCCTCATTTTTCTTTAATTTTGCATTTTTAGTGTAACAAATTGAGATTAAAGCGGCAGGCTTTTGTTCACAATCTCTTGGCAGTGAGTGGCAGGAAAGTCAGAAGCAGAGAGGTGACAAAACAAATCACAGGAATCCCTAATATTTGGAAATGTTTGAAATAGATTACTGAGATTTAAGATCCGGAGCGCTAGTCAGTGCTGGATCAGTGTGGCGGTTCCAGCAATCACGGAGCATTTGCGTGAGGCCACTTTCGAATAAATGTAGACAATGAGAAGACGAAAAAGCTTGAATTAAACTGCGTAGCCTGGAAGAAATTAAAATACACCTCTTCGGAGGTTTCAGTTTTCTTGGTGGTTTTTTTTTTTAATGAACTCCGAATATTTTACTTTAAAGGCAGAACAACCTGTCACATTTGGAGTTATTTTTTAAATAAACATGTTAATATGGCTTCACGCAAATGACTGCCTCTCTGAACCATCCCCTGGAAAATTTAAACGGCAAAAATATTTTCCTGCGAGTGTTTAAAAATGTCTCAGTGTGCTTACTCATTATGTTTCTAAGAAAACGGAGCTGTAAAAGTTGCCTTTTTTTATTTTACTAATAAGCAGGGGCATATCTTTTAAAACTCTTTGTGATTTAACCATCTGTGTGGTGAACAGAGGACTGTCACCCAGTAAAGTTAAAAAATACGTGGAGTGCAGTCAGCCGGGCTTCCTCTCTGCACACAGCAGACGTACCGATTGCCTGGCGGTGCGGTGCACGGCACAGCCCGCTTCGCCGCACCAGACTTTTCCACCCAGTTTATAGATGCAGCTGTATCAGCTGCGGGGTCACTTGCACCAAGCAGCATTTGGCTGTTCAATAAGGAGGCCCCCCTTTGGAAGCTTTGGCGAGATTAATTGCAGGTGCTGTGCTACTTGATCCCGTTTGCTCACGTAGCAACGTGCACGGGTGCTCTCCACGCGGAAGGGGAATCCCGCGTGGGGGGTGCAAGTTTCCCGTTGAGCTGTCTCCTCTCACGTCGCGCGTGCCTGCACGGAACTTGGACGGCATGTTCGTAAGTATGTCTGTGAAATTTTCGTCACACGTTTGCAGTTCTCTGAGAGTTTTTATGGCACGAAATACAGATGCGACGACAGGGGTAGAAGAGGGCCTGGCAACTTCTACTCCGTTATCAATAAGAGTCTTTTTTTTGTTGTTGCTGCCAAAGAAAAGCCTCCGTTGATAGCAGATTTAGCGTCGGCCGCGTATCTCACAGCTTCGCGGTGATAGTTAGCAACGAGCTTTGTTGCAATTACGAGTTTGAATGCCTCGTGGCCAAGACTGAGTCCTTCCAGGGAAAATGACACTCTGGATACCAGCTGTAAGCCCCAGTGAACCCAAATAAGTTTCACGTGAGTTTATTGAACAGCTCCTGGGTAGAAGCCACACTGTTAGGAAGGGGGAGGGAGGCAAGAAAAGGAAACAATGACCATTTGCATAAGGTGAGCACCCTCATGCTGGAGAAGGGGCTCATTTTACTTCGGGGATGGGAGAGGTGGGGAAGATGTCACAGGGGAGGTGGCCCTGGGAGTCTGCAACGTTGTGAGGAGGAATGTAGGGTCACCCGGAAAGGTTATGCATTCAGGGATAGTGGAGTGTGTGTGATTCAACCAGTGACGCATCCGTCGTACCGGGAACCTTGGGAACCTTTTGTGAGAAACCTTCCTGTGCATAATTTCATTAAACCCTCCCAGCACTGTACTATCTGTTCCATGGTGAATCAAGCATGTTGGGTTTAGATCAGCTCACAAGTTCCTTGTAACTGAATTTCTAACTCCGAACCATAGTTCAACTCATGATCGGATCACAAACCACTTACAACTTCCGTGAGGGGTTTGCAGTAATAAACCTGGGTCATGCTGTTGGTGCAAAAACCACTTTCTGGTTCCCTTTTTTGTCAGAACTTCTGGATCCGGGCACTTCACCGCTTTCAAAGCTTATTATTTGCCAGTCTATTCAGCCGTCGTGCCTTCAGGTCCGCAGTGCGGACGGGAGGGCTGACCAGTGTTCAGCGGGATTAACTTTCTAGGGTTGGGACTCGCGCTTTCCCCCCACACCCTTGCCCAAGTGCTCTGTGCCTGCGACACCCAGGCCCGATGCCAGGTGAGCTGTCCGTGGGCGCAGCAGGGGGCGGGGCTGGGTCTGTGGCCCGCCCCGCGTGAGCTCAGCTAGTGGAAGGGTGACTGCTGCCCGGCCTAGGAACTCAATTTGCATATGGAAATTATATTCGTGATTCTCATGGCGCATTTTATGGGCAATTTGAACATAAATTCTGAATAAATCATAAATTTGAACATAAATTAGAATTCTCAGAGGTTTATTTTATATCTTCTATGCTCAAAAAGCCAAAGAAAGAAGGGACAAAGTGTGTTCGTAGAAAGCGCTACGCTAGCCTGACGGTTCCGAACTTCCACCCCAGGGGCGTCGGCTTTCTGGCCGTGAGCGCTTTTTAGAGAAAGGGAGAGAAGATAGGTGTTGAAGAGAAGGGTACGTCTGGGCAGAATAATGTAATTGTTTGTCACCACTTGCTTGCATTTGCTGGGTGAATCTCTGAGCCCACGACGGGAGCTGAGCCTGCTCCTGCCCGGGCCGTTCAACCCGCTGCCGCCACGTTTGTGGAATCGTATTTATTTGCACTTAATTTTAAAATGAGTTTGGCAGACGTCTCCGTGACAGGGTAGTTCTTATGTAGGCATTTTTTTTTTCATAGGACTTGGGGCACGGTTTTTGATCAGGAACATTTTGAACGGGAGACAGAGCGTTGGCGTGAGATGCGAGTCTGTGAGCACGCGGCTTCTTCCAGCCACGGCTGCATCATCTTAATGAGTTAAACATCGTGCATGGCTTTGTCTTCGTAAGCGAACGCATTTGTATCTGTTTCTGAACCTGTCAGGAATTGGTCAAGCACACATTCCTGTAGAAAAGAAACATGCATGTTCATGAGACTCAACTGGACTTAACTTCTGTCGTGGTGAGTAGGGACCATCCAGGGCACAGCTGTGTCACAGAATGGAGTTGTTTTTTTTTTTTTTTTTGAGACAGAGTCTCACTCTGTTGCCCGGGTTAGAGTGAGTGCTGTGGCGTCAGCTTAGCTCACAGCAACCTCAAACTCCTGGGCTCAAGCAATCCTTCTGCCTCAGCTTCCCAAGTAGCTGGGACTACAGGCACGCGCCACCATGCCCGGCTAATTTTTTCTATATATATCTTTAGTTGGCCAATTAATTTCTTTCTTTCTATTTATAGTAGAGACGGGGTCTCACTCTTGCTCAGGCTGGTCTTGAACTCGCCCGCCTCAGCCTCCCAGAGTGCTAGGATTA